>JAUTBT010047171.1:0-16370 GCA_032361225.1 Lepetodrilus schrolli | reverse complement strand
CTAGCACTATAAAAACTGGTGGAAATCCAGACTAGTACAAGCAGTACATATGCATGCAAGCCATGATGCGAGTGAAACAATATTGAAAGTGGCTTTAAACCCCAAATCAACCAACCAATCCTGTGTTCTGGATTGTTATGGTCAATAGTTATTGTGTTCACTTTTGTACCAATCTGTTTCTTCTCCCTATCACGGCTTACGTACCTTGCATCAAATACATTTAACTTTGTATGCAAGGTATGTACAGCCTTACATCTTGAAGTGTCGATATGATCAGATTTTATGGTTTGCAAAATGTTTCTGTTTCCCTGTAAATTAGGTTTTTAATAATATATACTACTTACAATTTGATAGGGATCATATGATTAGAATGTAGTAATTGTGAGTAGTATATATCAAATAATATGGTTTTGTCCCAGAGCAGATGTGCCGGATTGTTCAATTTGTTGATCTAAATAAATCCAGCTTGAATATTTTAAAGAAATTAAGTGTTATTGTGTTGCCATTCTCCATTTGAATCAACAATCTGATGATCTCGTCTCAGCTTCCTAGTTTCATATCGACATATGAAAAAAACCTACTTTAAACCCATAGGTCTATCTCCTTGCACAGAAATATATAATGTACTTGGTCAAATATACAAACAAGTCGACCAGCATACACATATTATAATATTAAAAGATCAATTTTATTACAACAGAAATCAAGACGGTTTCTTTTCTCTTTTTTTTTATACTAAAACTGGAATAATTGTTGGTGAAATGTTTGCATTTGATTGGTGACAGTAGTTAATATATTATGCTAATGAGCTATACCTATAGCAATAGATGCTATCCTCAGATGTGTGTAACAAGTATACCTGTGCTCATATCTCAAAACAAACTGATGTCTCACTTCACATGGCAATTAATAATTCACATACTTTGAAATAAATGATATTCCAATGCTAGAAAACAAAATAAATACATGGATAAAGGACAAAATGCATCGCTTTTAAGGCTAAGTGTAAACGCACCATGACAAAATTGCAACAATATAGGTAGCCAATTTTGAAAAATATCTAAATAATTGCATCAATTCTTTAAGGCATACAATCACAGGTTTGTTTACATATTTCATAGTCAAACATATTTTTTCATTAAAGTATGTAAATTTGATGGGTCTACACAAGTATATTGGGTAACCAGCTACATTTTCAGCACATCCCACGTTTTCAATATTTTCGTATTTTATTATTTTTTAATATATATAACTACAGAGCTTTATTGCTACCAATAGTTGTGAAAGGTTATTTTGACAGTGTTCAATTATTAGAGTTATCCCCCTTAGTATATTAGACAATATAAAATTGAGATATTACAGTACATTACCAACTGATTATTCAGGTTTAACCGGAAATGTGAACTGCAATGAAATTGTACCTATCCTACAGCAGTGAAAAGATATTTGGAGGAACAAAAGCAATTAATTATATGTATGCTAAGTGCATTGCATTTTTCAACTCCAATTCGGTCCAAAACGACAACTTAATCTGTGATTGTATGCCTTTAAGCACATTTCAAGCAGGTTTTCACAATATTTCAATATAAGAACAACGATACTGCATCACAACCTTTCCTGAATCATTACCAGGCCACCCTCATTCCCCAGTATGTTCATAGCACTACAAGTCTTAAGTCTTTGTTAGTGCATAGCACTAAGAGTCTTTAACACTATGTTAGTGTATAGCACTACGAGTCTTAACGCTATGTTAGTGTATAGCACTACGAGTCTTAACGCTATGTTAGTGTATAGCACTACAATCATTCTGTGGAACAGGACCCTGTGTGATATGGAAGATTCTTCTGCAAGAAAATGCCAGTCTTTCACTCGATATCTGGAAGGTATATAACTTCTTCCTAAAAGAGAAGACGGCAAATCAAACAGTCTGAAGTTAACTTTTGTTTCTGGAATATGACAAATCACACATGCCTCGGAATTCCACTGTGGAAAAGATACGTTCCTGCTAGACCAGGTTCAAACTTAAACCTTCACTTTGTAGCTCGACAAACAAACACCTGCACTATAATAGACCCATACATGTACAAGGAATCATCTGTGTGTGGAATGTTGGAAATTGCATTAATAATTTACTGAACATTAGTGAATTATAGCTAAAATTGCAAATATTACAATTAACCAGGATTCAGAAAAAAATTACTGCCTTCTCGGAAATAGCCACACAATCCAGAATTGTCACCTGGTACATTTCGAGCAATGATAAAACTTAATTTACGATATCTTTCTGTCGTCCACCAATGAAAAAATACATTATATATCTACAGCTTCATTGTGTTCAGATTGTTGGCATTTGCAGTCATATGTGAAAGAATATTAAGATTATGATGAATTAGTGCTTTACGTCACAGCGGGAATATTTAACCCATACGCAACGAAAGAATATTAAAGGTAGGTAAAAGTGAAAAAAATTCATTGGCTGGATTCAAGGCATACCCTGACAAACACACACACACACATGCACACACATACACATGCACACACACACATATCACAAATACTTCAAGTGAGTATTCTGTACTTTGCAACTTTAAACAAATAAAATGCCACAACTTGCATTAATAGACTAATGCATGCAATGCTATTAATAAAATGTATAATAAGTGATACTGTAAACTCAAATTGTAAGAGATTCAAAACTATATTTTATATATGACTTGTAAATAATCAAGCAGAAAGATGTACAATTCAGATTTAGAATAAACTCATTTGCTGTACGAACTTCATCACAAATCATTTGCAGAATCTACAACAGATCTAAGCCCCAAATAATCCGCTCTACATGTTGGTATGAACATGTTAAGAAAATAAATTCTGTATAGTCATTGTATAATGCTGAAAACTAATACATGCAATACTACTAAATTTCATAAATAGACTAACAAAGTACATGATCACAACAAAAACCTGAGTACCATGTCACTTAATGCTCAGAATGATTAATACAGTAACTCTGCAAGCATGATCACATTTTAGACACACGTGTACACTGAAAACATGTTATATTAGTAGGAACACTTGAAATAGCATTGGAGTGTATCCTAGTGGCAAGGCAAATCAATCTATACAAATCAATCAATCTTGAAACTAAGTTACCATACTGTGGTTTACAATTCCTATAGATAACTTGATAACAAAGTTGTTCAAGAAATTAGTTCCCCTGTATTTATAACTGCACGTAGCACATCCTCTGTCCCAAAGGGTGATCCACTTGAACTTTCTTCACTCCACAGCCGGTGAGCATTAGTTAAGATGTAGGATTACTGCCGAGTTAGCTCCCTTTGTCCGACTAATGATATCACGAGTTGATATGGAATATACTTGTTTGCATGTCAATGTTAATGTACAGTAAATTAGACCTTAAGAAAACAATCCCCGTATTTATTATGTATTATGAATGTAAATTATTTAATATGTTTAAAAGTACTCATACACATAGGTAATTTTACCTATGCCCATTAGTATTGTTAATATATAATATATAGAGCTATATTTGTAAGAATCCGAGCTTTCAGACATGAAAAGCCACACAAACTCATCAAAATAAATCCGTACCCCTGCCGATGGTAAACAAGGATTGTTTATAAAATGGTGCCTATTCACTCTATGTTAGTCATGTGGTTAGAAGAGTACACTGTGATTGGTCCTCGGTCAGGCGGTTGAAAGGTCTCGCGCACCTAGCAGTCGATGTAACTAAACAATCTGACTGCCCGAAAAATGAGCTGATATCACTGTACCTGGTATAGGATCATCAGTTCTTTAGGTATATACAACATGAATTTAGTGCTCAAGTCACTTTAAAATGACCAAATTTATGCCATTATCTCAATTGCCACTATTTAAACAAATATATAAATGATGATAATATTATATTGAAATGAGAAATATCGCGAACTGAAGAAAGGGAAGCAACTCGAGGACCAGCTCCCAAGGGGGGTCCAAACGGTGGTTAGCTCCCTTTGTTTGAAGCATGACTTTTGATTGGCGGCAATCCAGTTTTTTAGTGGTTTTTTTAAATTTGGGTTTAGAGTTGCTTTCAAGATTCTTTCACATATCACGACTTGTCAGTTTAGGGCAGGAGGAAACCCACAACATCCATAGCGCTGAATGTTGCAGTAAACCTGTGAGCACCAGCTGGTACTGACAAGACCAAGGATGATAACTGCATTGCCACTCTACAGAACATCGTATCCTATCAATATCGCGTGAAAAAGGTAACTTCCGCGAACATTGATGCTGGCCCCTGGGCGGGATTTGAACCTGGAACCTTTGGCTCCGAAGTCCAACGTTCTACCACTGCGCTACCACCCGCGCTGCAATCCAGTAGTTCTTACACCAATGAGATGAGCTGACCAGCTGACACAGGGTGTGATATGATGACGCTGAATAGTATGATTTGTCGGTAGAGGGTGCATATACTACGAGGATGTATTTTCTCGCATGACTGGCCCATAAGCATATATACCCATCATAATAAAAGGCAGAAAATCTATATATGCTACATGTGATCAACTGAATTTGAGAGGATGGTGTACTAGAATATTAATAGAGTAGTCCCCCCTTGCGACACCAAGCAAACAGACGAGACAAGCTGAGCCTCACATTTTCACATTTAAGACAGAAGATACTGCTGGAACGAACTCAGATAGCTTGTCTCATGTAGGTGTGATTTGACTCGGAAGATAGCATTCATCTTTCACTCGATATCTGGAAGATACAGAACTTCCGAAAACAGAAGAGCGCTAAGCAGACAGTCCGAAGATAACATTTCCTAATCCTGGACGATTGTTATTCACACATGGTTCGGGGCTGCGTTCAGGCTGCACTACATTTCAATAAAATGCTACATAGCATTGCCGTAGCAGTTCAGCCAGTCTCTATGTCACCTGGTGTTTTGTAGGAAAACCAAAAGAATGACCGTAAATGGACTACAGTGTAGTGTACCACCAAACAGGATTTTGTACCAACACCCAATCTGGACGCTACTTATACTTGTGGATGAGAAATGCAGCTAGCCCTGCCACAATGCCAACTGTAGCCAGTCCACCAATCACCGGCAACACGACCTTGGCTTTCTCCCGGATCAGGTACTTGACCGAGGCTCTCGCCGAATCTATTACAACCTCCTGGGTGCTGGTCCGCTGCTGGGTTCTAGACCAATATGCCCAAAGGTTCGGCCGCCTCTCCCTGGGGATATATCTGTCGTCCAGCCCAACGAGACAGAGTCGGCCCAAGAACACGGTCAGTGTGATGTCGGCTGCTGTATACGTCGGCCCACACAGCCAGGTCTCATCCGACTGTTCTGAAACATGCAGCATGATTATGATGAATTTGTGCTTTACCTAGTAGCGGGAATATTTCACCCATACGCAAAACATGCAGGAATGAGAGTAAGCAAAGAAACAGAAAATTCTAGATTCAATCTAGCTTACCTGCTACTTTCTAATTATTTATTATTTAATTGTGGAACCATTTTCTGTTTCAAAAATATTTTGCTCGTGTCGTGGCATATCAGTTTATGGCAACCAATTAAACAGTTAAAACCCGGACAGCCAATTGTTTCAATAAACTTGCCAGCACTAACTAGTACTTATGAATAAAGAATAACAGTACTACCACAGTATGGAGGACTCGTCCTATCACGAGTTTTGAAAAAGTAATTTCCAAATAGTGGCCTATTACATTCCCTTAAATTAATAACTTAAAATAAGATTTTTTATTTTTTTTAATGAAATAGATCTTGACCTCAAACCAATTGAGTTCTGGTAGAATGATCCAACCACCAAACTTTGCCCATATTCTCAAACCAATTGAGATTAATCTGGTAGAATGATCCAACCACAAAACCTTGCCCATATTCTCAAACCAATTGAGATTAATCTGGTAGAATGATCCAACCACCAAACCTTGCTAATATTCTCAAACCAATTGAGATTAATCTGGTAGAATGATCCAACCACCAAATCTTGCCCATATTCTCAAACCAATTGAGATTAATCTGGTAGAATGATCCAACCACCAAATCTTGCCCATATTCTCATACCAATTTTCATTTTTTTCAGTTGTTCCTCCAGAGTGTCACAAGTTTTTTCCAGGTCATTGAGAATGGATTCCACCTTGGACTTGTCCGTCACAAAGTTGAGTTTGTCCGAAAACTGCTGGCTTTTCTTCATGTATGCCTCTCGTAGGTCAAGATGAGACTCTGCCAACTTTGCCATCTCAGCAATACCTTTCACAAGTTTTTGTTCGAAATCTGCAATTAGAAACATGCCAAGACGATAAAATTATTCTTCCTCAAGCACAATGAAGACATTTTAACATTGTATATCAATTATTTATATATACATTTTTTTAATTGGGGTTTAGAGTCGCTTTCAAGATTCTTTCACTTATATCACGACTTGTCAGTTTAGGGCAGGATGAAACCCACTCTACAGACATCGCATCCCATCAATATCGCGTCAGAGAGGTAACTTTCGCAAACATTGATGCCAGGTCCCTGTGCGGGATTTGAACCTGGAACCTTGGCTCCGAAGTCCAACTGTTCTACCACTGCGCTACCACCCACCCTTGTATATCATAGTGTGCTTACTATTTAATATAGGATAATTTGAATGTCTGCAGTCCCGATAATAAGTAGAATGGTGAATATATGGATACGGCTTATGCAATCAATATTTAACGAATGACAGATACTGCAGAAAGCAAAACATCAAATAAAGTTATACTGAGTCTTGTGTAAACATGTCAGTCAGATGTGGAAATAGATATATGTGCTGCAGTGGAATGTCAAAGTAGTTTCAGCTGATTGGCAGACAATGGAAAAACGTTTATTAATTACTGGTAAGCCAGCCAATTGGATCAAATGTGTAGTATACTTTGTCAGTGCCAGTCGGTGCTCGCAGGTTTACTGCAACATTCAGCACTATGGATGTTGCGGGTTTCCTCTTGCCCTAACCTGAGACAAGCTGTGATATACTAGTAGGTGAAGGAATCTTGAATCGTGAAAGCGGCTCTAAACCACCCCAATTACATAAAACAATAGTATACTTCGTAGATTGCATGGTATCTCCCACAACATATGTGCAGAAATTCTTTAATGTCACAGTGGGAATCATTCACCCATACGTGACAATACACTAGTACAGCAAATAATTACATTTTCTTGAATTCCGTAATTGTGGAGGCATATTCTCAACAGACGAGGACAGCTCATTATTGAAGAGAATGCCATAGGTCATATACTCTATGGGGATTTGGTTCAGGAGATTTCGAAACTTATGAACTTGCCGTCCGATCTCAGATTCAATCCCAGGTACGAGACGAATATCTGAAAAAAAATATCAAAAAGCTTTATTGAACGTTCAAATTAGACAATAATAATTAATTATCAAATAGAGTAGATTCGGTAAATGTTCAAATTAGACATAATAATTAATTATCAAATACAGTAGATTCGGTCAATGAAACAAGTCATATTATACCAGTTAAATATGAAGATGTTGAAAAGATCAAATAACAATTTTTTCAATGTTCAATTTACAAAGGCTTGAGCCTGCCCCAGGGCTATATATCAAATACGATGGGAGTGGAAGTCTGTTAAGCATACATGCGCCTTTCAGAGCTTTCTTCTGCCATACACAATATACCAGACATGCACACCCAACTCACACTTGCTATCCTCCCTACCCCCCCCCCCCCTAACCAACACCTCCCTATCCCTCAAACACTCAGCAATGCAAGGTTATCTGCCTACCACCAGGAATAGCCCTGTCCACGTAGTTTATGATATCCTCGGATTCCTTGACAATCTTGTCGCCATCTCTCAACACCGGGACGGCCCCGCTGGTGTTCATGCGCATATACCATGCCTCTGTCTGCTCCGAGCTTAGAATGTTCACAATGCGCAGGTTGAATGCAACATTTTTCTCTTTCAGTGCAATCAAAACCTAGAGAACAAAGTGAAATTATTAATGTTAATGTACTCATGCATGATGTTTCCCAAATCTATTTGATTGTACCGTATAGCGTCCCCATTTCGGGGTAGCCTTACTTACTAAAACGCTGCTTCAGCTTCCAAAACTCAAAGAATCCTGTAGGACATATTTGACATCCGACACTTTCCGCATGATATTGCGCAGAACTGGTATAAATGTAAACGTAAGTATGCAATCAAACAAAGTAAAACATTAGAGATTGTAGCTGTGAGCTTAATGCACTTTTTAACGTGATGTAAAAAAAAAATGCAATAAATAATAATACAGATCTAGTTCATCTAGGGAAAATAGAATGGTATTATTGGGACCTGTTAATAATATATTATAGTCGAGACAGCCATGACGTAAAAGAACAATGCTGACATTCCAATGAATTATGAAAGTAGTTTCGGCAAAAGTATACACAGAAGTTGAAACTTTTTGTGAAGTTTATACGAGTATGAACGCAACAATTTGTTGTGTAAACTTTTGTCACGTGACCATGTTTTAGCCAATTGGCAGTCGCGAAATCGTGTAAACATCATAGTAAAGTGGTGACGTCATTTCTCGCGCTTGCAGGGAAAACCTCGTTTTGTTATGATCTACTTATAAGAGGCGTTTCATATGAATAAGTATTAAGAAAGGCCCATGTCGTTCTTTTTTCAATTCAATAACAATGTCATATTAATGACAGATTATGAAATACTGCATTCACACTTGGACTACTATAGTACCAGTGCGAGTTTTATCTACATATTGTTATAAATTAGAAATAACTTGTACAGGTACAGATCGAGGGTCCTTTCTCTCTAAGGGTTAGCGAAAACTGGTGCCCTCTTGTACTAATCTCCTTATACCAAATGCTGCGTGTGTATGTTATATCTGTATGGTCTCTGAGCTGACACAGTATAAACTATATCTCTCAAATCATGTGAGACAAAGTGACGGACTTTATCAATGACGAAATAGTATGCTACCTTTTGAGAATAGTAAGATGCTGGGAAATAATACAGCGTGAACTTCGAGTCAGACATGTTTACTTTCGATGACCTTCACCCGTACATGGATAAAAAAAATCCGCACGTGGACGTGTCGTTAAATAACTAGTTTTAGGAACCAAAATCCCGCACCGTTGACTGAAAATAATGGAAAATATTGCTACATTAAACAAAATTTGTTTGGAAAAGTTGTTTGGAAAATTTAATAAATCTTTTGAATAAATAATTCGCACACTTTTATCGTGTGGGGATGTAGCTCAGATGGTAGAGCGCTCGCTTAGCATGTGAGAGGTACGGGGATCGATACCCTGCATCTCCATTTTTCTTTTTATATATTATTTTTTTTTATTATTTTTTTCCCCCCTCCTATAAAACTTACCGTAGGAAAATATCACTATTTTTAATGTCCTCTTAACGTATGGTTTAAAACATATATTCCCTATTCGAATTATAACGCATGTCTACCCGGTATGGTTGTTTAATTATGTTGGTGTCACCTGCAGATAACTCGGGATATAGGGGTTTGCAATCAACTAAATCAAGACCAAGCCGTACTGGGTCAACTGAATGGAAGATAAATACAGTTGTTCTGTTCTGTTCTCTGCGATCATTTGGCGTAGCAGTGTACACAGTGAAGCATATTGATCGAATGGTACTCATTCCCAAAGACATCTGGCTGGTAGAACGGTCAACAACGGCTGTTAACAAAAAGTAAGTAACTTGTTGGATGAAAAGCGGACTCGTACCCTTCTAGATATTGACGAAGTAATCAAAGACAGCACTCGACCATTCCAAGAACGCAAACCAAAATACGATGTCTTGCTGCAGCTGGTAGTACAGCAGCCAAACCCACAAAAGGGCTTATTTAAGAAGTTAGAAAAGCTAGAAAATATCTAATGGTGTCCTTGTGTTCTGTGAGCCTTGACTGTTAACACCCGGTGGGATGTATAACTTGAAAGTGGTGCATATTTCTTTTTTTTACATTTCTATTGAAGTACCCCCACCGTGCCGTTTTTAACAGAAGTTGTACATTGTTGATCTCACTGATGGCCTTCATACCTCCCCAAGTTCGTGTCATACTAGATGCATATAACCACCACTAGTGGTTACATACATTAAAAGCAATACACTAATACATTTCACATGGGTTTATTATGAAAATATACTCCTCAAATTAACTTAGGGAAAACTCGTCAATGGAATATTACAGAAACTGTTACAATTCCCCTCTACTTAATACTAAAAGATAATGTTTACAGTAATTTAAGCATCTGATAATATTTTTAAGATTGTTATGTGCAAGTTATACATTTCACCTAGATGTATATAAAGTAATCATCACTAGTGGTTTAGGTGGAATATATATACTCATGAAACTTTTTGTTTGGCAACATGTCATCAATAGAATATTTCAGATATTATGATTTTCACCTGTACTAAATATATACCTATGTTGAAAATTATTTAGCATTAACATGTACATGGAGGTTTTTCATAACTCTTCATATGAGTACTAGCATTGGAATATTGAATATACATACTATATTCATATTTTACACCCCACCCTTGAGTTGAACATATCACCAATGCATCGTTACTTCTATAACAGGACATCTTGGGTTTCATCAACACCAAATGTGATAGGCATCCAGTTTTGTGGTACGGTGAATTATCATTTAGCCAGAAACTGATAATGTATGTAATAATAATAATAATAATAATACTACTAATAAAATACTACTCCTATTACTAATAATAATAATGTATGTAATAATAATAATAATAATAATAATAATAATAGTAGTAATGCTTGCATCATTGACAATGGTAGTGCGCATGTGAGGCCCCACCATGTCAAGCTGGCAGTTCGCCGGGAACACACATCAACAAGAATAGTAGTGGCAATACAGTTATTATCCTTGGTCTGTTAGTATCATCCAGTAATTGCAGGTTTACTGCAACATTCAGCACTACAGATGTCGCAGGGATCCTCCTGCCAGGGACCCCCCCCCCCCACCCCCAATCACACACACACACAAAAAGTAAACGTATGACCATACAATGTGTGTCAGGTTATGCTTGGTTAGTTTCAATGTTGACCGATATGCATTTCGTCGGCTGTACTGTAGTCTGGTTATAAATCGAGGCTAAAATCATTTCCTGCATACTAATATATGCCTGGACTACTGGCTAAAATACTTGGGCCAGGATTGTTTAGTGGTTACTGAGACAAAACTGTTTCACACTCTCAGCAATGCAAACATTTACATCCCTGATCAATGAAACATTGTGTACTCAATTACCTTCTTACCTCCATGTGGAGTATGCAACACAAGTTACTGTTTCCAGTACAGCAAGGTTAGCATTGATTCATACAATGTCATCATAATGGGTGCCAATTTTCTGCTGGGTCAACAGAGATATTTAAAACTAATATCTCAACCTGTCTCAGTGTGAGATAGGCATAAATCTTAGATACTCTGTTCTTAGAATCATCATCGAATGCACTGTCTGTACTGTGGTGGTACAGTTATCATCCTTGGTCTGTCAGTATTGGGGCTTGTAGACTTACTGCAACACTCAACGCTACAGATATTGGGGGTTTCTTTCTGCCATAAACTGACAAGCCGTAATATGAAAATAGATTTAAATCCCAAATAACAAAAGAAAAACAACTAAAAAAAACAAGAAAATTAAACACAATTGGTAGAACATTAAGATAAAATATCCATGAGTGCCAAATCTGCAGGCCATCTTTGTGACCTAAAATGATATATAATATTATGTGTGCTACATAATCTCTGCATAGGGCTACTCCGATCAAATCAAATCTCTACGTCAGTTCATAGCATTTCAAAATACCCAACAGAAATGGTTTTGCAAAGAATCATCTGTCAGAGTTAAATGAAATTCCCACCTGGTTCACATTGACAACCTCACGGGAAATTTGCAATAGGAACTGTTTATCTCCTAATTACACAGCCAGTAACAACCATGCACTACACCAGACACCCATCCACACATTACATCGTGATGTCTGTCAGAAAGCATTCATTCACTCGTGCATTTTGAAACGACACATTTATGAACACATGACACTACAAAATTCCAATCTACATTAATAAAGAAGAAATGAATGCCCTACCTTGGTCCATTTATTTCCTCTTGGACATGTTTATTCAGGTGCATGGTGTCCTGGACTATTTTCTCTACTTTGTCATTTGTGTATGTCAGGTGACATGTCAGCTGATCTTCAGGCTGAAAGTTACACACTATTACTATTATTATTATTATTATTATTACTATTACTATTATTATTATTATTATTATTTCAATTTCCTTTCAGCAAAACCAAATAACTAATATTTAAATATAAACATGCACCAGGACTGTGTTCATACTACAATATTTTTCACTATGCAGTGTTAAGGTAGCTTTTGTGTCAGGTTAGGTAGTACTATTTAGCGTTACTTTTTACTACGGTTTTGGACCTTGTACAAAGTTGTAGGAAAAAGCATGATGCGACTGCACTGCACACATACACCAACCAGTTTACTACAAATTTACTTTGAATCCATTCAGCCAACCACTACATTTGTATTAAAATAGTCTAGTGTACAGGCATCAAAGTTACAAAATTTCCAAGGAGCCAATTGGCTCCTGCAGATCCAGAAACTCTTAAAATAAGTGAAAAACTGATCGCCAAATGCAAAATAAGGTCACCATGGCTCCCAAATTACTCGCTAAATTGAGCCCTGGGCTGCGTTCAATGGACAATACATATGCATATGTATTCTATGTAGTACTACACGAGCCGTTCAGTGAGCAATACGTATGCATAGGTATGCATACATTTCAATACGGGTTTGGACCGCGTAGCGTTTTATATGAAAACCCAAAGCATGACTGGACTGGACGAATGCGCAAACCGATTTCCTGCTATTTTCCTACTAACCCGTTCAGAGAACTACTACTGTATTGTAGTGTATTGTCTGCTGAACGCAGCTGAGGTACACTTATAACGATTTTTTCAATAGTTTTGTTATCATTATTGTGCTGTGTGATCTCACCTTAAGAGTACTTCATAAGGAAGAGGAATGTGTACATAAAAATTGTTAATAAATTTACCTATGATGGTAAATTGGCTTATTTTTTTTTAGTGCTGTACATTTTTCTCTCACCACTGTCTGCATGTTGTCACATTGAAACTCCAATGTCATTCCAACTCTCCTATAAGGTTCAGAGTTTGAACCCAGTATCTTCTCTTTACAGTAGAGAAAGTTCCTACCAATCAATATACCGTAATTTATATTTTAAACTATTTACTTTAACCTCTGAGACTATGGATAGTCTAAGAAAGTTCCAAGGACTGGGAGAATTATTCTACAATAGTTATCTCCCTTTGTTCATCTAACATTATTGCAGCAATATCTACATTGGTATTCCAACATGATCCTCATTGGATTTCTACTCGAAATGAAATAAAAATACATAATCGATTATGGTCAGATGTAATTTTATTTTGTTTGGCGACTTTCTTTTTCATGATATATACAATGAAAAATGATACTGAACATAATGTGTAACTACATGTGGTTTCATTCTCGATGTCTTAGACATAAAATCATATAAAATAAACATTTACAAAATACAACTGTCACTAGTTAGATGTGTATTATTCCATTCCATAGTATTGACTGTATCTATGATTGAAGTTTGCTATAAAAGTACCTAGCCATTAAAGCTCAATTATCAAGAAAATTCAGAACATTATTTATTTGAAATCTTGTTGTTTAAGCTGAACATTGTTATGTACAAGATGACACAACTTGCCATATAATAGAAGTTATGGGAAGCACGTACTACCTATATGCGATGTCAGATAGATGACGTCACAAGACATTCTTGCTGTTTATTTTCTTATTGTTACCAACTGAGGTATTTGTATAATAGTTTATGTTACGTAATATTACATAATGGTTACCTGTCGTGTTAGTGGCGAGAATAGGCATCGTAAATAACATTTTATTTAAATTTTATTCACTTGTTTGTAGTACTTCCCAATGACGTATGCTTGATAAAAGCCAATAGCAAATGTGTGAAATATATGCGACGTTCTCGACACTTTAGCTTCAGTGCATAGAATGGCAGTATTAAGCATGAAAGCAATGGAAGACATGGCAACATTACTACATACAGTCAAGGTGACATTGCTATAAGGTCATGGTTACATTGCTATACTGTCAATGTGACACAACAGTGTACTGCTAGATGCAATTTGGATTTCTCGAAAAAATTATAATTGTTAACTGAAAACTGCATTCAGAATTTGGGCCAGGCCAAATGTTGAACATTTACATAATTATGTAATGTAACCACTCTATTACAAAATGAATATGTAACACTGATGAGATAAATTATGTACAAATAATTACATCATATACATTCTGAATATACATATATATAATATATCAAATAGATGCATCATACAAAAAATTTATATACACTTGACACACTAAAATACTAAACACTGGTTATTTTAGTATCATTTTCCTTTTCAATTCTGCAAAATGAACACTAACAAAATTTCATATTTAAAAGAACACAATCTTGTATTTCATGATTTGGTTATTGGATTGCATGTAAAAATTATGGTTCTATTAACATGTGAAATATGAATGTACTACCCAAAACTGTCATTGAGGAAATCTCATGTTTCCAATCAGCAAGAAATATATCATATCTTAAAATTTGGAACTGGGAATTCTGTGTGAATAACAAAAACAACCACTGTACATTCAGTGCTTTGTTTCCTGGATATGTTTTTGAGCACTATTGACATTGAACATGAAGATAATCTTGTTACAAAATTCACAATAATAATAATAATAATAATAATTATCATCATCATCACATATCCATTCCTTAAATATAATAGGTAGAATATGAAGTACATAATATTTATGTAGATTTCCAGGAAATACTTTGACAATTGTTTTGGTCAACTATATAAATGAGTGTATGTCTTAAATACAAAGTTTACAGTGATACAACTTCCATAACAATTTACAACAAAGTGTCTTAGATATTGCACTTTTCCACCATTGGATATACACCGGTGTAAAGTAAAGAACCACACATGCACTAACTTAAAACAACACCTGGTTCATTTTGAAGAGTTCTGACCATTTTACATACTGTCTCTTCTCTGAACATACAATCTAGTTATGGACACCACTATGACCGGATATATAGAGATTAGTAACCAAGTGTCTTTAGATATCGTCTATATCCTACACTTAGCACATAGTCTCTGATTATCAGTCATCTTGTTTACTATTTTCATATGGTAGCATTTATAAATAGTAGTACGTCGTCACATGAAAATGACGTCATGTGAAATTAGCTCCCTTATTTGCATAGTTATTAGTCGGGCAAAGTAGCATGATACACAAAATATCTATATACTTCCTTGTTCTCATAAACTTACTTGAACTGCATTCTTATTACTGGTTATTTCAAGGTAACATTTTAATAAATACTATATTATTTTCTAATAATGTATGCACCTAATATTTGGCAAAATTCAACATATTATCTAGAAACAAATGGCAAAAACAGTGAAAATAATTGTCCATATCCAACTTTCCATTAGATGATAATCTTTTTTTATGTACTTGTAGCTTTACATTCAAACCTGGCAACCGTTCCACAGATTGCAGCGCCACAAAAGTCGTAACTTGTATGCATAGAGACTCTCGTAGCACAATTACTGTTCTCTGAAAGGGGGGGGGGGGGGTACTGGAAACTAATTAAGCACCAAACCACAGCAATAAATATTGCTGGGACTGGAAGCATTTGTCTTGAGAAGGTACACCTGATATGTGTGCAACTTGAGGTACTTGATGTAACTTTACAGTACTTAATTAGTTTGCAGGTTAATACATATTAATGTTCTTTATTCTGTATTCCACTATTTCTTGATTGAGTTTCATCATCCTAAAATTTCAACATTATAACCATTACTCACAATCTGTCTTGTTTATGTAAATAAGCAGTCTAATTGTATTAATGCATTAACACTGAATAAGTACATTAAATTAATAGTTTCAAGTCATCAGTATTATGCCATGTATTAATACTTGAGAAAGCCATGTCATTGTTTTGAATGTGTGCATTCACAAAGCACCATCTACTAGAATAACACAAATGTACGTTGATTCAACGAAAGTTTAAATATTTTTTAGATATTGGAAACAATGGTGAATTCTGGATGTTAAAAACAGAAAGGGGTGGTGGTCACATTTTCAACTGTGGGTGTGGGGTGGTGGTAATGGAG
>JAUTBT010047160.1:0-16371 GCA_032361225.1 Lepetodrilus schrolli | reverse complement strand
GCCACTCTACAGACAGCGCATCCTATCAATATCGCGTCAGAAAGGTAACTTTCGCGAACATTGATGCCGGGCTCCCTGGCGGGATTTGAGCTTGGAACCATTGGCTCCGAAGTCCAACGTTCTACCACTGCGCTACCACCCGCCCCCTCTGTCTAAATCTGTGTTCAAATATATAGGCTACGACATGAAATGCGATGGCACTGACCTCCATTATCAAGTGTGCAGAACCGCGTCCAGTCTACATGTTATAGGTGATTGATTGCATTAACTATTCAGGTGTAACTTATAGACTTGCGACGGAATATTGATGTAGACTCTACAAGAAAAATAATACTATGAATAGAACACTATAATGACCACCGAAGGTGCATTGTGTTCTTAAGGCCTCCGATTAACATATTCTATTATTTTTTGTTGTTGATGGGGTTCTATTTTTCTTTCTTTATTACGAACAATATAAGTGATGCATCATTTACATACAAGCCATTTAGAAGCGTCTTGAGACTAGGCCTAATAATTAATATACACGCTACCACTGTACAGTGTCGTGTGTGTGTGTTTTCTATCAGGACTCGTAAACAGTGATGATTAATATTTAATTAAATCCTTAGTTTGATTCAGACTGATTGGACCCTCAATAGCACAGGTACTGTAAATCAGGAAAAGAATGCGAGCATGATATTAATGCGAAAAATGCGATTGGCTTATGACCGCATTTAATTCCTACGCATTATGGGAAATAATGATAGGGAGGTCCGGGAAAAAACATGAAAGGAGGCCTGGTCGATCGCATTTAATTATTGTCGGTTTATGTCTAAATTCTTGAGGTCGCATTAAATTAGTGACGCATTAATTTCCTGATTTACAGTATGCATACTTCCACCTCGGCTCAACTGGGGTCATTTTGGACCCCATTTAATTTTTAATATAAAAGTGCAAAACATTCCGAAACATAATTCATTGTTTCTGATGAGTTATATTATTTCCCAAAATGCATATTAAATGGATTAGGCACAAGCACTGCTCTATATGGCATCTCCAGCTGCCTCCAGTATGTAGCTGGTTAAATGCTGCTTGAGTCATGCTATTCCTACCATTCTTTCGGTAACTTAATAATTTTGTATTTTTTGTAATGTCAGTGAACACAATTTATTTCCATGAACAGAACGTTTTAGAACAGTCTCAAATGGGAATCGGGTTTTAATTTGGACAGTCACTACTTCGTTTCTAAAAGAATGTCAAAAGGAAGAAAACTAGATGCGATTTTAATTAGATTGGCAGTAGCGCAATGGTTTGGGGTTCAAACGCCCGCGTTCAAATCCTGTCCCGAGCCCGGAATTAATGTTCGCGAAAGTTACCTTTCTAACTATGGAGGGGGATCGTTGCCAATAATATTATTTGATGTCACAAAGGTTGATTTTACATTTTCAATCGTAAATGTAAAATCAACCTTTGTGACATCAAATAATATTGGCAACGATCTAACGCGATATTGATAGGATGCGCTGTTGGTATCATGGCAATGTTGCAGGTTTCCTCCTGCCCTAATTATAAACTGACAAGTCGTGATATAAGTGAAATAATTAAAACCCCAATTACAAATAATAACAATAAGAAATAAAAAATAAGCCAAACGGCAAAGGTTTGTCATTGCGCTCACAAGTTGAAATATTTTATTGCACTTCAAACAATATCAGCCCTGATAACACCTTGGCATGGGACTCCCATGTCGGCGCTCATGCTTGTTTTATCTTCTTACATATTCATGGGTGCATCTTCTTCCGTTTTTGGACGGAATCGGGTTTTTTTAATATTGCACAAAACGGAAATTCCGTTTTTGAAAACAATTTGGAATTTTTTTTTTTTTAAAACGTATTGGATACCGAGATCGATTATCTGCGCGATTTAAAGTGAAAGTAAACGAACACAGCTAGTCAGGAAACGGAAGAGGAATCATGGGATGCGGCATTTCAAATCTGCCTCTTTCTCAGCCGCCATTTTCTCCACATCACATGCGTAGGACAAAATGCCCGCGGTTAAAGAAGGAGAAAGTGTGGCCGACCAGCGGCCCCTGGACCCCACATTCAGTTTTTTTCTTTTCAGTCAGATGCACCCATGCATATGATTATCTAGTCGTCGCGAATAGGTGAAATATTACTGCTCCGATGAAACAGATAGGTGAAATATTACTGCTGCGATGAAACAGACTAATTCAATCAATCAATCAATCAATCAGAAACATTTTGGCACTGGTACATAAGAAACTAGGGTCATGGTAAAATAATTTATTAAACATAACGATTTATGGATCACATATCGAGCAAAAGACAATTGTTACTCATCACAGCCAAGAAACAAATAACATGGGCAACAATATTCAATAATGTGTATAATTATCACCAGTCTTGATGAGTGTGCCCTTGTATTAAGGTACCCACAGAGCCTAACATTAGAAAAACAGACAAAATAATTAGCAATAATATTCATAATCATAGTAATCCTTAGAATTATGCACACAGATGTTTTGATTCAAGTTAAACATAAATGTGACATATTTTGAATTATGAGAAAAAGCAGTTCAACATTTCAACATTTCTTTCTGTGTCGGCATCATTATTTGAATTATTTCACTTACACAATCTATCTAATCATGCTTATGAGATAACACAAAATATCTAGTATATATACTCATTAACCTATCCGTGCAGATAGAGATTCTTCAAATTCACATCAAAAACATATTCTGCAATAAAATGAACCATATTTGCTTCAGATTTCAAGAAAAATTGGTTTGGATAGAAATGAAATATAGAACTTTCATCCAGACTAAATCATGTAAATAACATTGACATTACAAATTAGACACAACACAATAACATATACTGATTTAGTGTTTAGGAAACCATTAACATTAATCAGTAAATAAAATAGGAAATACAATATATGTATGCAGAAACAATTTTTAACAAAGTGACATTAAACATATAAAGAAATCAAGGATGTTGGCAACATGGTTGGTCCTTAAAATCGGACCAAAGAGCATTATCTCAATGACCGAACATCATTTTCTCAATGACAGAACATTACATGACAGAATATCATTTAATAAGAGACCATCGTTATGTCAATGACGGCATCAGTGACCGTATTGAGAAGCATTAAAAACCTGTTTCTCAAGTAGGCACTTCGTGGAATAGAGAATACACAACAGTGTTTTAAAAGGGACTCGAACAGAACCTTCATTTGTAGAACATACAAAGAAGCTAAGTGGTGATATTGCAACATCAACAGTAATGAGATTTTCCCTCAAGTAATGATTTACCAACATATTGGCTCTTTTCGAATTCCTGATTGTTTAATAAATGTTTACCAGAGGTGTGTGTGATTTGTCATCTTCTAGAAGCAGAAGTTATCTTCTGACTGGTCATCTTAGAAATGGATGACAGGTACATTCTCTAGAAGTGTTCCACTTTTTGAAGATACAAATTAATAAATTACTGAATATCATAAGTGAACCCTCAGATCTGTGTAGTAATATAACAATATGATAAACGTTTCTATAATTCAATGAAGTGACGTCATTTAGACCAAGCTCGCCTTTACAGGCATACAATCACAGTTTGTTGACATATTTCATGGTCAAACATATTTTACCTAAAAAATATGTACATTTAATTTGTCTACACAAGTATATTGTATATTTCCAAATGTCTCTCTGGTTTTCAATATTTCCATATTGTTTTTTTTTATCGTATCGCTGAAATTAAAAAAAATTAAATTAAAATTTTGTATTGTGATTGTATGTCTTTAAAAGACAGAGATTTCACAAGGTGAACTATAATTTGCAATGAGTCTTCATTAAATGATGAGTGATTAACATGAAATGGTGAGACAGAATACAAAGCAGGTACCATAATGCCATGAAATACTTGCAGAATTAATTTCACATACACAACATGAATCAAGTGGAACTATTGGCACTTCGGGAATAACGGCATCAATGGCAGGAACACATCCTATCATAGCTCGAGATTCCTCTAGCCATCCCTGTTGACCAATAAGAGTCTCTTAAGGCCGACAGGAAAGGCTAGAGGAATATTGAATATCACTAAACAAAATAAAAGCTGTTAATGAAGCTTGCATTAGTGGAGTTGGGGGAGAAATGTGAGAGTCCAGCGGGCCAAGAAGGAATTTTCATCCTCTTTGAAACGGATATAAATTTGTTAAATCGCGTGAATTATCACGTCTCGTAAAAGATGTTTTTGTAATTTTACTATGCACCAACCACCCCCAGCCCATGATGCATAATCTAATCTATTTCTGGACCCCATTCCACAGAAGGATCGTAGCACTACGAGAGTTATAACTCCCTATACATTTGAATGTTCGTAGTGCTACGATTGTTCTAAGGAACAGGGTCCAGGTCCAGTGTATACCCGTGTACTACTTTTGGTTTTTTCCAGTTCTTAGGCCATAGTTATTTGTATGTGATATTTTTAGCTCGGGCAGTCGAAAACATAAATAAATATAATTTCATATTTCCTCCAAGTGGGTTAGGTGATGAATGGTCAGATGGCTTGAATATCAGTAATTATTATACATTATCCTTTTGTTATACATATTTACCAGTAAGCAATCGAATTGGCATTGACTTTATGTCAGCCATTGCCTGCCTGGCTGTGTTTATGTCCAAATGATGGTAAATACAACCTGTTCCTTCACCATTTATTATTATAATTTTCTAAAGGTTAGTACACTGTTGGCGGAACATAATAACAAAAATTATTTTTATTTTCTAAAGTGGAAAAAGATCAGGTCGGCACATTGCATTGAAAGAAGTGATTAAAAAATATACACTCCATATAAATTGTAAACCTTTGGCAATATTATTATTATCCTGATAGGTGCAGCCTCAAAATTTGAAGAATATTGAATGAGTATACAACCAATCTTCAATCACGAATGAATGAAGCTGAAATAAAAATGAAAGTTTTAGACATTTGGCCCCATGTATAGAAGCCATGGGCCCTTTAACTCCATATTATTAATCATTAACACTGCTCTACATGACTTTGTGAGTGGACCAGCAAAAAGAAGGTTAATACTGGCAATTAACACAATTCCAAGAGAATGATACATATTACCATGATCTAAGAACACCCATACCCGTGTCTTCCATTAATTCAAGTCACCACCAATGTTCCCATATATGGTATATCTATTATATAATATCCATGTATGTTCACATCATACTCCCATAATACACCATAGGTATCAAAACCAGACAAATAACATGGAACAGAATAGCACAGAATGGGTACCCAGTAGGATGACGTAATCTTCTAGTATCTTGAAAGGCAACTTGGTTTGTATCATCATCAGGGAGTTGAAAAGGAAAATGAGAGCACACTGATCCAATAATCCACTGAATCAAGAAACAAACTGACCTTTGGATCTGCTGGTGAATATTGTACAAATACCGAAACACTAATGTACAAAGACCTGTTTGTTTCATTGCATAGTATCGTCTGAAAGCACCATATATCTTATACAGCTTTTGTGTTTTTACACATGTACACACATCAAGCAAATAGGCTGAAATGATACAATTGGTGCTCTGAAATATTCTACATATGTTATCATTCATTACCATTGAAATAGCCGTATGACAATTTATACACTGAAATTGCCACGGAAAACGGTTCATATTGCTTAATGATTTATATACTAAGCTGAACATTTCATGTGAAATTTAAACAATGCCTAATTTCCACACTTTAACACCTTAGCCTTACTAACTGCTAAATTGCTGGCAAGGGAGATAAATCTGTATACCCTAATTGATTGGATTTCTTAAGTCGATTGATATCATTTTCAAATCTGATTGGACAATCAACATAACAGCAATGGTGAGGTTTCAACACATCATACTCACAGCTCAATGTGAGCTCAGAAGATGATGTTAAAAGGCGGCAGTTTGATTATTACAATGTAAACGATGAAGAACCCTCTAATAGTTCGAACACCTAAATTAATCGCCAAAAAAATTGTTTTCCAACCCTAAAAATATGAACATGACCAAGTATTTTCAATAATAATTTTCTAATTAATCGTACACAAACATGTTTTACAAAACAATTACAAAAATGATTTTTATTTATATTTTTTTATATCCTTAATTTATTTACCATTTCATGTACAACCATATTTTGTACTTTAATTTGGTTGTATTTTATTATATGAACACAACTCTATAATTTTTTCTAATTTTCTAATAATTCGAACAGCTACAAATTTAATTATTTTCTCTTGTCTGAAGTATTAGGGTAATTACGGTACAACAAATATGATTAATGAGTTGAATATGTCTTTCCAGATTGTTGCACTCATATCAGTGGCCAAATGCCCCACTTACACTAGGTCAGATTTGTACTGACTGGTGGTGCTAGCTCACTAGAATATCTCGCCACAGTCAGAATGAATGAGCATTAAATTTAATGTCACTACGGGAATATTTCATCCATTTGCGACAATCCCAATTTGAACATGTGGTATACATGTTCAAATTGAGATTGTGTTGCAAATGGATGAAATATTCCCGCATACACATTAGCCGTGCCCCTTTTATGCCAAACATCAAGCTCGGAAATAATCAGAGCCAACATAAATAAATGAATTATATACATATTGCATATCATAAAAAGTGATACTTGCTTCCCAAATTAAATTTACATATCTGAGGAATATTCATCAAGTGGTACCACCAGGTCATTGTAAGTGTTAGTTTAGCTAGCAAAACTGTTGTGTTAATGGCCCCATTTAGAAAAGGCTTGACTCTTGCCAAGTCTGACAGTCGACAGTATGGCCAGAGTGAAATGTGCAATAGTAGACAGGACCATTGCCACAACATTTAGGTAGCTGAGCTATGCAACTGTTTGTTATTGACAAAATATACATGCACACATAGTATATGTTTTTAAGAGTGAATTTGCCTCTCAGCTTAACATTCTTCAACATCCATTCTTACATTCATAACAATTAATTCAGAAATACCATCAACCCCCTGATGAAGGAAATGACTCTTTTTTCCAGTCTTCCTCTCTGCTATCATTCCTATCTCTGCTTTCTCTATCTTTGTTTTCTCTATCTTTGCTGTCTCTATCTCTACTATCTCTATCACTGCTATCTCTATCACTGCTATCTCTATCACTTCTATCTCTGCTATCTCTATCACTGCTGTCTCTATCTCTGCTGTCTCTATCACTGCTATCTCTATCTTTGCTATCTCCATCACTGCTGTCTCTATCACTGCTGCCTCGATCTCTGCTATCTCTATCACTGCTGTCTCTATCTCTGCTGTCTCTATCTCTGCTGTCTCTATCTCTTCTGTCTCTATCTTTGCTGTCTCTATCTCTGCTATCTCTATCACTGAAATCTCTGCTATCTGGGCTGTCTTTATCTCTGCTATCTCTATCTCTGCTATCTCTATCACTGCTGTCTCTATCTCTGCTGTCTCTATCTTTGCTGTCTTTATCTCTGATATCTCTATCTCTGATATCTCTATCACTGCTCTCTCTATCTCTGCTATCTCTATCTCTGCTCTCTCTATCTCTATCACTGCTCTCTCTGCTGTTTCTATCTCTACGATCTCTATAATCACTGCTATCTCTATCTCTATCATCATTGTTATCTCTATCTCTGCTATCACTATTTGTGCTATCCCAACTGTCTCTGCTATCACTATCTTGGCTGCTTCTGCTATCCCTATCTCTGCTATCGCTGCTGTCTCTGCTATGTTGGTTATCTCTGCTATCAGGACTGTCTCTGCTATCTCCACTATCATCTCTGCTATCATGACTGTCTCTATTATTATCTCTGCTATCATCTCTGCTATCAGGACTGTCTCTATTATTATCTCTGCTATCGGGACTGTCTCTGCTATCAGGACTGTCTCTATTATCATCTCTGCTATCAGGACTGCCTCTATTATCATCTCTGCTATCAGGACTGCCTCTATTATCATCTCTGCTATCAGGATGGTCTCTGCTATCCCGACTGTCTCTACTATTATCTCTGCTATCAGGAACGTCTCTGCTATCCCGACTTTCTCTGCTATCAGGATTGCTTCCGCTATCATAGCTGTCTTTGTCCTCATGTTCCTCCTCTTCCCTTTCCTCATTCTCATTGTCAACATCACCCTCTATCTCCATGTCAATGATCTTTTCCCCAGTCTGATTAATCTGGTGTGAGGAGCCCGTCGTGTATTCAGTCGTCGATGACAAGAACTCATCTAATGTCCTCTCAGTACTCTCAGCGATAAATCGAATGAATGGATGAATATCACCTTTGTTTCCCATTTCGATCGTCTCGTAGTATTCCAGTCGGTCTTCGACTCTCACAGACACTGGTGGGAATCCGGCCTGCATCAAAATCAGGTTCATTAAGAGCCGCGACGTGCGCCCGTTGCCGTCGTAAAATGGGTGTATCACCACGAGCTTGAAGTGGGCGAGTGCAGCGAACTCAATGGGGTGCAATTCCAGTGCTTCCTCGTGGTTCAGCCATTCCACGAACTGCGCCATCTGTTCTGGAACGTCCTGAGGTGGAGGCGGCTGGAAGCTGCCCACGAACACCTGTGTCTTCCGGAACCTGCCGGCCTCAGTGGGGTCGACGTGACCCAGGACCCGTCGGTGAACCTCCAGGAGGTCGTCGAGACATAACCGCCCCACACGACCCAGCAGTGTGCTGTTGATGTAGCTGAGTGCGGAGTCGAGACCCAGGACCTCGTTCTGCTCCGCCAAACTCTTCCCGCCGACGGCGATCCGCGTCTCCACGATGGCGCGCGTCTGCATGAGCGTCAGCGTGTTGCCCTCGATGGCGTTGGAGTGGTAGATGTGGTAGAAGTACGACTCCTTCTTGGCGCGGCGCAGGCCCGGGTGGTTGAGGGGTACCCGGTATAGCTTGTCACGCTTCTTGTCGATCCGGTTGAAGTTCCGCTGGTCGGCTTCTTCCACCAGTGGCTGGATCCTGCGTCGGTTCTCCAAGGCCTTCGGGTGTTCCGGGTGGATGTGAAGCGCCTTCTTATACAGGTGATCGGCTTTGACGACGTTTTCTTCGTGCTCCTCTATGAACTCTCCGTATGCTGTGAGGATGTCGGCATGGTCGGGGTCCAGTGACAGCGCCTGCTGGAACACCTTGATCGCCTTCTCTACTTTGCCTTCGGTCTGCAGGTGCAAGGCGATTGTCAGTGCAGCCACAGCTTCCTTCCGTACATCTAAATTAAAGAGATCAGTGTCCAAATTAAAAAATCTGAAAATCTGCAATGTTAAAGGTATCTATGGGACCCACTGCAAATTACAGATTTCACCAACATTAACATTAGGCCTATGGAGAAGGACCCTTATTGAATTGAATTTCTAACACTGGAGATGCATAGTTGTTAAATACACATTCATCATTCAAACCTTGGTTTCTAATCTAGTAATGTATTACATAATTTGTTTGTGTAGGTGTAGATATGGCAGGAGCAATTGAAATCTATCAAATATAATTATTTGGCTTTACTTAAATTCTATATTAGTGTGTGCCACATTTGCGTGTGCAGTTACAAGTAAATTTTAGAGAATTAAGAATTAAAGACCCTCCATAAAAAGGCTGACACATATTAACTAGTTGGACTAGATCAGTAAAGATATTATAGTCTGGCAGGTAATGTTGCAAACCCCCGTTTGGTACTGTTACAAATATATGACCAACTCATGTTCAAATATGTTCTTTATGATCATGACCTCTATATCTCAAGATAATATATGCAAAACTTTCCTTGCTTAAATTTCTTCTGAGATGGCCCTTAAATAGGCATCATTTTCATTCGGCAATCTACGAAGTTGTAATTTTTGAATTGGCAGGGTATATGCATTTCATAACTCTGTGCATAATGTTATTAACCTGCATTAAATAGCTTTTGAGTAACGATACCAAACAGGGGTTTGTAACATTATCTGCCAGACTATACTAAATAATATTCCATAGTTACAGTATAAACAGATACAACAGAAATGAATAGAATAAGGTCATGGGACATCAGTTACTGAGTCAGATACCAGAACTTTGGTCAAACAGGACTAATATCTGACCGATGAGATTGGCTCCTGTAAAAACCGGGTGATAAAAATACAATGTTATGTAGCTTTCAATACCATCAATGCAGTAATCTTGAATAAATATATTTGAAACTTTAGCTAAACATAAACAGATACACACACATACTTTTACGTTGTTTAAAATAAAATACGGCAATCCGTGCAATTAAAATAATTTACCCTTGCTAATTGGCAGGTTTGACTTTTTCCGCACCGCAACTGACGTTTCGTGTTGCTTGTACTCTACTGACAGCGATCGTATTCCAGTGTCAGAATATGGACGATACATCGACAGCTGATTTTTCACTGCTGTAAACAACGTCATGATCTTAGGAATAAATGGGAT
This sequence comes from Lepetodrilus schrolli, assembly GCA_032361225.1. Lineage (NCBI taxonomy): Eukaryota > Metazoa > Mollusca > Gastropoda > Lepetellida > Lepetodrilidae > Lepetodrilus > Lepetodrilus schrolli. The sequence continues at coordinate 5,886 of JAUTBT010047160.1, read as the reverse complement.
AACATATGCCACACCAAGTACAGATAAGAACAATATCAAAAACACTGTTCTAGACATAGTTATTGAACACTGAAGTTTCCTTAAATCATGTCTACATGGTGACAGCGGTTTCTCTTCGGAACTTGCCACTGACAGGCATTCGGCCATGCTTATTCCGGAAGTGACTCCATACCTGTAAATGTACAAAAAGTGGAATTCTTTTATTAAAATGAAAACACTGTCCACATGCCCGTTCATTATTCATGCTTTCATAAGAAATCTACTGTAGGTATATATCATTAAGAAATACATATACATTAGGTTTCATGAGCTTATATATTACGCTATCTAACCTCCCATAAATGTTTCTTAAAATGGAGTGTTGATCTGACAGATATCAAGTTCAACTTTTCGTATATTTTTAGTTTATTTGTCGAAGTTTCATTGGTTAATATTCTAGACCATCATTCCACATTCAATATGTCAGCTCCCACGGAGAAGCATGCGAACTAGTTAAAAAGTTTGTTTATCAGCTGTTTATGTGTTTTGCGACCATTATTACACACTCTCTGAGGGGATATGGCGTTATTCAATGTGGACAGGTACTATGCATGATATATTGGTAGCGAAATATTTTATATATTCCGTTAAACTTATGGATTTTACATATCCTTTATATATTGTACTGATGTAAACAAATGTAATCACAGTAATGGTAATCTAATTTCGTGGCAAGAGGTTAAACTTTCTGATCTTCGTATTTTAATGGTATGCACTTTAGTGATATACTTCCGTGGCATCCCTCTATTGTTATTATTATAACTGCTGAATAATTCAAATTGAATTTCAATCATACTTTGGTATTGAGATGCAACAAATCTAGATTCGCGAGATAAAAAATACAAACAAAGTAAAATATGAAAATATTGACAACCAGTTGGGATTACGGAAACTTTAGCTTATTGTCCAATATATACTTGTGTAGATGTAGCTGGTTGTGATAGACAAATGAAATGTACATTCGTTCAGGTAAAATACGTCTGCCTTTAACATTAGGAGAAATGGATCAGGCTGCCGGGCGAGTGTCAAGTTATAGTCCTGACTATTAGTCATAACCAGCAAACTACCCCATTTGTTTATTTGTTATTATCAGGTTTATGGGAGACGATTATGATGATGACATTGTGGAAGCTGTCGACCCAAACAGAGCTCAGAACATTCTTGCCAAACTCCAAGCTCAAGCTGAGGCCAGGAAACTCAGTTTACACACGACACAACACAGTAAAATCAAAGGGAAAAGAAAGCACATCAACACATCCGAAGGTTCGAGTTCAAAATCAAAGAAGCTGAGAGTAAAGGACAAATCAAGTGAGAGTGACGATTCTGACATCCGAATAAGCAATGACACGCACTCAAAAGTTGTGCGTGAAAAGAGGAAAAAGAAGAAGAACACAGAAAGTAACGAGACGGAACCCCAGATTAATGGTTCTGAAGGTGTCGGAAAATCCCCAACAAAGAAGGAACGGAAGCTTTTGAGACATGAACACAAAGATTCCTCTGAAGTGAAAGATATTGAAAGTGAAGACGGCGGTGATACTGTTTCCATGGTAGCTCTAGGAGAAGTGGATCAGGAAATAGGGGGATTCACAGTTCTGGGAGATTTCAAGAAGAAGGAGAAACAACAGGTGGTATTTCCAATCATGTACAAGTCATACAATTGCATTTGATACACATTCAAGATTTTAACAAATTAAAAATTTATTAAAATTGCATTTCCATCTTGAGCCGTTGAGATACACTCAGTTGTGTTCAGCATATGGAAATTTAAGACCATCTATACAAGTATGGTGTTATGGAGTGTCAACCATGTATTGGACACGAGTAACCTCACTGAGTAAAAGTAACCTATATGTAAGATGTAGTTATCATTGTTACTGTACAGGTTAATCGTGTATTGCCGGAGTGGTTGTCAAGTCCAAGTGTCATCAGTGCAGATCTGCGGACCAAGCGACTTCCGATCCGAGATATGTCTGGTCTGGATGAAGATCTTGTAGCAAGACTGTCCGAGAACAACATTACACATTTCTTCCCCGGTATGCCTTGTTACCATGCAATGCCAACAAAAATATGAAGTAACTTAATTTTTAGATAAACCAGATATTGTATCATTAGCTCTTTTAGGTATATAATTAATATCTATGCACTGAATGTATTTTGTCCACTCGCAGTGCAAATGCAGGTAATCCCCGAGCTGCTGGCGATCGTGAGACATGGGTGTATGACGGGGCCCGGGGGCTACGCTCCCAGCGACATCTGTGTGTCGGCACCCACAGGCAGTGGGAAAACCTTGGCATTTGTCCTACCCATCGTACAGGTGGGTCCACTGGTGGTCAGGGTGGGGTGGGGTTGTGTTAGGAGAAACGTGTGTGGGGTGGGGTTCGATTGTGTGGGTGTGCGGGTCTGATGCATTTACTCTGGCAAACAGTCCACCTAACTGTGGATGGGTACCCGGTAGGATGAGATGGAATTGTGACTGTAAAACCTAGCATCTTAACTCAAAGTTTTCTTCACAAATCTCCACAGACAGTTTGAGTTTGAGCGTGAAAAAGTTTAGTAATCTCTGGGCAAGATCATCTCCTGGTTTGTGCTATTGGGTTAGCAGGTTATCACATGTATGGGTTATTTTTACTACTAGTTAATATGGCACTTAACTACTGATTTGTGTTATAACACTTGGGCACACTTGGATATGGCCTCTATACAAAATATTAACTTTATTATTATTATTATTAATGCTATTGTTATTATTATTATTAATGTTATTGTTATTATTATTATTATTAATGTTATTGTTATTATTATTGTTATTAATGCTATTGTTATTATTATTATTATTAATGTTATTGTTATTATTGTTATTAATTTTATTGTTATTATTATTAATATTATTAATATTATTAATAATGTTATTGTTATTATTATTATTAATGTTATTGTTATTATTATTATTAATTTTATTATTATTAATACTGTTATTGTTATTATTAATGTTATTGTTATTATTATTGTTATTAATTTTATTGTTATTATTATTAATATTATTAATAATGCTATTGTTATTATTATTATGAATGTTATTATTATTGTTATTATTAGATTGCCATAGACTAGTTATGATACTTTACACTAATTGTTTTTACTATCAGATTGCTATAGTTGTAACACTTTCAACGAGTTTGTACCATTAGCATGTTACCACGGTTACCATATCGCTACGATAGTTTTGTGGAATGGGGGTGCCAGGTTTGTACTAGCAGGTTGCCATGGTTATTGCTGTGTGTTGCAGGCGCTCAGGTGCCGAGTTGTGCGAAAAGTCAGGGCTGTCGTCGTACTTCCCGTGAAGGATCTGGCCGTGCAGGTCTACAAAGTCTTCCAGACGTACATCCACGGGACAGACCTGAAGGTACGTCGTGTGATCATGGACAATAGACGTCATGAACACAACTATCTGACTTAAAGACTGATTTTAAACAAATGGTTGTGTTTTTACTGCTTTTTAAAATGTATTTATTAAACAAAGTACACATTTGGCTTGGTCAGTAGAGTGTTGGACTCGCAATCCAGCAACTTGTGTTCGAATCCCATAATCGGCATGTTCCTCGGTTACATCATCATCCTTGATCATTCAGTACCAGCTGGTGCTGCCGGCTCCGTGGCGTAATGGTTAGAGCGTCGGCCCAGAGTGCGGAAGGTTGCGGGTTCGATCCCTGTCACATACCAAAAGATGTTAAAAGATGGTACTTGTTGTTCCCCTGCTTGGCACTCAGCATTAAAGGGGTAAAGCAAGGACTGGTCGCCTCGGAATCAGTATACTGTGTCCGAGTAGGGTATCCATGTTCTATCTGCGGCATGTGATATTCCAAGTGAGATAGCACTATAAACACTGGTGGAAATCCAGATTAGTACAAATGCATGCATGCCATGATGTGAGTGAAACAATCTTGAAAGTGGCTTTAAACCCCAAATCAACCAACCAACCCTAATACTATCAGGGCTACTGCAACATGTATTGCAGTTTTCCTTCTGCAATAGAGTATTGAGCCGTGATATGACCAAAGTAATCTTGAACTGTTAAAAAACAGACAATTACAACATTACTTGTATTGTAGGTTGGTTTAGCAGTGGGCCAGAAAGCTGTGTCAATTGAAAAACAGTCACTAGTGATGAAGAGGTAAGCTTGCAGAGGTGTGACTGACCCAATAAACTAATAGTAAAAACACAACTAGCACAATTCTCATCATGTCAAAATTAAAGCTGCATTTCATGTAAAAAAATAAAAAATTGTAAAAGTAAGATGTATTCCCTAGTCAAGACTTGTGGTCTAATCACTGTACCTGGACCCAATCCCCGACAATCTGATTGGCTGATTTGATCCAAAATGTCAATTTTCCTAACCCTAACCACGCGAGGCAATCTGATGGCCGGGAATTGAATTTGGGTCGGGGGAATAGATCACAAGTCTGGGTCCGGGGAATAGATCCGACCGTTTGTAAAGCAATATCAAGATAAAGGACACTTTGCTCATGCTTTAAAGAGCGGGTCTGGTGCATAATACATTATTATTATTATTATTATCAGATTGTCTGTCATCTACATGTTCTCAGACTACAAGGCTGTGTCAGTTTGGTGGACATCTTGGTAGCTACACCAGGGAGACTTGTGGACCACATCAAGAAAACGGAGGGTTTTGATCTCAGTCATCTTCGCTTTTTGGTAGGTCATGCTTTAAAAAACAAAAACATTCTGGATACAACAGTCACAACAGTGTTTTAATTCTTAGCGCTAAACAGTAAAAGCAACTCGCTAACGGATGATATAAAGACATAATTGAGAAAATAGGGAGATGTCATTGCTTTCCATAAAATTAAATTCATTGAAGGACTGTAAATTAACCATTTGAAGGTTTCTTACTATAAGAATTCTATACTATATATACTCTACTATAAGAGTTATCTTGCAGCAGTTAAGTTTGTACAAACATTAATGGTCCCTCTGATAATGATAATATATGTTTTGAAACACCAAATTTCCTTTGTCGTGTGCATACGGTAGTAGGAACGTGAATCTTCAAAAAAGTAATATTGAATACATATATAGTTTACATATATAAAATTACAAATGGCAAAATAACCGTGAAAGAGTTGCTTTAATTAAGTGCAAGTAAGGTTCTCTCCAAGTCTATTCTGTAATGATACTTGTTATTCAGGTGATAGACGAAGCAGACAGAATGATGGATGACATCAAACAGGACTGGCTGTCCACACTAGAGGGCGCGGTCTACAACCAAGATGGCCGCTGTCTGAGAAGTGTCCCAGGCCCTCTAACAGTAGCAAAGCAAGTGCACAATATGTTAGACATAATGATTTCTATTTTTAAAAGTTTACAAAGGTACATTCTATGTTAAAAATGACAATGTCATATATTCCAAATCTTTGTTTATTAAAAAATATTTTTTTTCCAAAATAGAAGTGATGACACATACAGACGCCCTGATATTTTAGGCTTTAATTTCTATGTTAACCATTTCTACCATGACTACAATTTACCAGTTTTACTATTATTATCATATAATTGTCCGACAAACTTTTCGTTAAACTAGTTCAAATAAACTGGACTATTTGTAGGTGGGAGGTGTGCAATGGTAGAACGTTTGGACTTCAGAGCTAAAGGCCCCAGGTTCAAATCCAATCCCACGAACCCAGCATCAATGTTCACAAAAGTTACCTTTCTCATGTAAAATTGATGGGATGCGCTGTCTGTGTAGCCGGGAGTGATATAAGATGCTCCTACTGGTCTCGGCCAGCGGGGTTACCCCTTTGGCTCATTCGGTAGAGCGTTGGACTCACA
>JAUTBT010047159.1:0-35028 GCA_032361225.1 Lepetodrilus schrolli | reverse complement strand
ATACAAGAAAAAAATACAACAACTACTTGTGCTTTTTTTCATACAAACAACAAACAATATGTACAGCTGCCAGATACCTTTGCACTTTCACATGTTGTCGTCCTTGTGAAAATAGAGTGACTTCCCTTACCACTGTGACATCCCAACCATTGTTCTCTGCATGTCAACCAGCTTGTAAGGCTTGAGCCATCATGTAAGGCTACTGATGAATAATGATAATATGTTCGCCACGTAAAATATATGTAGTCACCACTCTGTAACTTCTGGTTTTAGGATTAGCAAGATGTAAAGTTTTAGGATGAGCCTCAAAGTCTTCATTGTGAACAATAAGTCGGGTTCCATCTGCATCTTGAACAATTTATTGTTTGATAAATGTGATCAATGTAAGAGAATCTTTCTGATCTTGTTTCATTGTATCAAATGGAAATTATATTATTGAACGTGAACAAAAAGCGTGTGGCTGTAATTACAAGATTTACCCTGACGGCTGTTAAGGTGTTTCACATTTTACACGGGATTGTCATTGTTTAATGTAATTGTACGATCTAAATATTAGCCATATTTTTTCTCTCGATTTGATTACAAGATGCTTCTGTCCTTGTGTTGGTCATCTCGGGAGAGCAGTGATGTCAAAGCATGTAGCCATTGGGCTGTGAGACTACCATTGCGTGGGGATTTCATTATTGAATTGGTAGTGTTCCTATCACTTGAAAGTTAACATTGCCAGCTCCCAGTAGACAAATTTCATTGGAGGAAGATCTTGTCATTACTAATGCAATGTGACTAGCATGGATAGATTTTGGGTCAACCTGGTAGCTTTTGTACAGTAAATCTTAAAGTTTTACCACCATTAAATTTGGAAAGTCTGATTATTGTCCTATTATACAACATTAAGTTTGGTTGAACTTGCCAACCATGATTCATAAGGGAATTAAAAGTCTTACACATTCACAGCAAGACATACTAATATTGAAAAATATTGACGAATGAAACTTTTAAAGATGGCAAGCAATCCCTATGCTCGTTAAAGTTTATACATGTCATTTTATTATTTAGCTTAATGATTTACAGTATCTCAATATCCATGATTACCATGAGTGCAGCTGTTATTCCATGTACAAAACAGCAATTATCACCTTGTAACATATCATAGAAAATCTATATGTGTCGTCTGAGCCTCTTTCAGAAAAGATAATGTACTACACACAGATATGGAAATACGAAATACAGAGATACCAGATAAAGGGTTGGTGCAGTTGACAATATGTGGTTTTCTTGCAATGTTAGTTGTATTCTCAAAATAGTCAAATTTACATGATTTTATTTTCAAGGTTAAATTGTCAAACTGGTATCTCTTATTATTTTTTTTAAAAATTATTAAAATAGCATTGAGTTAATTACTTTTCCCACCTTTTGTGATATCCTTTTATTGGCACCATGTCCATAATAAGCATTTATTTTGTAAACATTTCTTTCTTTTCTTTTATTCTTTCCTATTAATACATCTCTTCTTTTTTTAATGTGTTTATTTTGAAATCCCCATCCACACTGAATCAGTTTATTTGACTGCTCTGTGAGGGTTATTTTGGAGTACCAGCACAGCAAGATGTTTTGGATACCTCCTGGTCACCTCAGATTGCCTGTATCAGGTCCAGGAGTCAGTTCTGACAGACAAGGCTGATCCCACTGTAGGGGACAGGCGGGAATCTCTAGCTATCAGCACCCATCCAGATAGCATCAAGTGTAGTCGGAGTGACATCTCTTACACTTAGCAGATCGCCCCCCCACTTGCCAGATGTCTAGCCCTCCACCTATACTCCACCTATATTCCACCACCCATCCAGAGTACAGCAAGTGGACGGCCAAACACCTCCTAGTCCCATCAGACACCTTACCCAGTGAAACGTGTAACCTCACCAGCAACAATTGGGCAATACAGTGGGCATTGATTTAGAGATATTGCCTGCTAATATCACCAGTCTCCTGCTCTGACTGTGTGCACTGCGCCTGCTCCGGTCTGACTCCCAGTCTGACTCCCGGTCTGACTGACTGACTGCCCGTGTAGGGTGTATGGTGTGCAGTGAGTGACCCCCCCTCCCCCTCGGTCCCCTCCTCCGGAGATTGGTGAATGAGCTTGCAGTGGCAGGAGCTAAAAGACAACAACACTTATCCCTGTGTCTATCACTACGGTGGAGCAGTTCGGACACCGCTTGGGCTTCTACACCAGTTGTATACCTCCGCAGCCACTTTTCTCCTTTCTTCTTTCTCTCTCTCAAATACAGTTTTCTCTTCCTTCTTCTCTTTCTCTCCAACTGAGCAGGCTGGCTGGCAGTCTGTCAAGTGTCATAGCCTAGCAACTGACATGATATATTACCTCCGCCGTCACTGGGGTGTGGGGTCAGGGGCCCCTCTGCGATCTCCTCCGACACTCGACACTGGCAGTGAAAACAGTCATGGACTGACGGGGAGGGATGAGGCAGCAAACTGCAATCAAAGCATGTGTTCTACCTGTACTGCCGCTGCTACTGCCGCGTCGTTCCTGCCACTGGCAGACAAGATGCCACCCCTATGTTGCTTGTTGCCGGACACTTGTACCTTTGGATGTATTCTCGACCTGGTAAGGAATTTTGTGAAATTATCCGTTTTTGTTTTGTACGTTCGAAATGCACCCCATTGCATTTTAAAATCCATATCTTTCGTGACAGTCGGCATTTTGTGATGATCTGATGGAATATTGGGTGATGGCAATCTGTGGGGAACTGTCGTCTGAAATTTGTATGTTTTGTGGATGTAGTTCGTGTGGTGGTGGAGGTAGTTGTGGGGTGTGAATGGTGATGTTGTGTGTGGCAACACCGGAGAAAAGTGTTCACTCGTTTTAAGTCCTATAGCTATAGTTACATCGCTCCATAATATCTGGCAATTAACTAATGGATATTAATTAATGAAATTATTTATTATAAATATTTAGCACCAGTAATGTTGTAATATATCATCCGTGATAGTGGCAAATAGATTTTTCTTTCTGAACATTTTTTCTTCATTTTTCTTCTATCAGTTATAAGTGTTCAATGATGAATTAAATTGATACACATAGTATATTTTACTGATATATTACTATTTATTACACATAATATTTAGTTAATTTTGTTGAATTTACTGTTAGATTTAGTATAACAGTATTCAAAGTATAGGAATTTCAACATGTGAGGGGTGTGATGTAGATATAGAGATAGAGGTTGACAGGTGAGGGTGAATTTGGGTGGAGCAAAATCTCTCAGCTTAATTCTTCTTTAAATACAGATTAAACTATTTATATGCTTTTAATTTAGCTATTTCTGCATAAATTCACAATTTCCTATAGTAATATATGTGCTATAATGAGATGGAATAGGTTTAGGAATGTTCTCCTCCTTAACAGGGCCTCAGGAAGTGAATTAGCATTGAGGCCACCCATGGTTGGCAGTCTGCAGAGGCACTGTTAGGTGATTTTCATGATGGGTTACTGTTCATTGTCCATTTGCAAGCAGTTCAGATCCCTTCTCAGTGCTGCTATGCATAATATTATACCCTCTGGTGTCCATCTTGACTAAAACACACAGAATTGGCATCCCAAATTCCATTGCAGAACATATTTAGAGAGAGATCCCTTCTGTACCTCTAGAGTCATTTGCTTTGATGGACGTGTGTCACAATGGGCCAGTCCAAACTGGGATGTTTTCCAGGGGTGAGGTAGTCAGCTGTGGGCATTGCATTAATCACTATTAGTGGGAAAACATTTAAGGGGTCCTAATCAGACAAGTACATGATAAAACAAAGCTATTTTATCTTTCACCTAACCGATTAAAGCTGTGCTAGCATAGGACTTTGCCCGCCTGTTCAGGAATGGATGCTGTTCACCCCGTCCGGGCCAGACCCAAGTGCCAGAGAAATTTTCATTTTTGTCATGCTCTGTAAACTTGACACGAAACATCAATATCCATTGCAGGAGTGATTAATGATCTTGTAACCAAACAAAAACTTCACATTTTGAGGCGGCTGTTTTCAGTAAATCTTTGTGATATTAATTCCTGACAGTCAAATGGCCATTGTAAGCAAGTTTAAATTGCCTGTACAGGAGTGGCAGTGAAGGAGGCTGGCACCTGGCTGGTCGAGGCCAGACCCCATCTCTGCACTGACACCTACCTAAATAATCAAAGCCTCTTGTAGCAGGCAAACTTTGTTATATTTACAAGGATTAAAGCATTCTCGAACATAAACTGATTCCTACTCACTCAGATAGGCATTCTGGGGTGAGTGTTTGTATTCACATTGTTAAACTGATACAACATGAAATAAGTGCGGTTCGTCTGTACTGAACACTTATTTGAACTTGAACATGAACTTCTACGGATGTCTTCTCATCTACATGTGCATATTTCTGCACTGACAAACATGCTATGATTACGCTGCCTGTGAACTCTGACTGTAGTATATTGTATATGGCACCAGTGTGCGATATCGTCAATTGGATAACTATACACTAATGTAATACGAGTGGTTATTTCACCATTGTGTTTATCAACAGTATGACGTGATCATCCAATGGCACTGACAGTTAATACATGTACTGTACTGTATATAATTACCCCCTCACTGACAGTAAACATTTAGTAAACTACAGGTAGCCACCACAGATAGCCAATATATAGGTATATGCATTTCCCAGGGTTTTCAAAAGGTATTTAATTCAGTATGATTCGTGAACTTATCTTATGCAAATTCTCTCGTTAATCTCGCATATGGGTGAAAGGTTCCCGCTGTGACGTAAAACATAATTTACTCATTCTCATTAATCTATTTCTGAATATTTATCAGGTTGGCACATTTTGAGATGACTAATCCTGCATCTGTTACATTGATTAAGTACAGTTTGCACATTCACACCCATGTCCTATTTCTAATCTGAAAAATTGTATATATTTCCCTGTTATAACCTTACCAGGGGCCATATTTATGAAGCTTGCTAAATATAATGTTCGATTGCTTGATGCGTTCTCAGTTATAGTAGACTAGTCAAAACTATTCAGTAAATTTGATTTCACTTATTGATACCATTTTTCACACCTTCGGAAAGAGTTTTTGATGACTTAGAGAGGCTACAGATTTAGATACTTATTCTTTCTGTGGTGCTTTAATAAAATTGTGGTATTTATTATAACAATATTATTAATTATGTTATTATTGTTTTAACATTAATGGGGTTAATTGTAATTTGTAGACCCTTGGCATGAATGGCTGTAGTTATTTCCATCTTGATACAATTTATGTGCATGCTAGTTTTCTTCCTGATAATTTATAAGATGGGATTTATCATTATATGGCAATATTATAGGGTAGGATTTGCAGATTTGCCAATTCTATTATGTATATCTTCATGACAACTTTGATCTTTGAACATTTATTTAACTCTATCCATGCTGGAGGCAACTGGAGAAGCCATAAAGAACAGTGCCTGTGCCTAATCCAGCAGGGATAGGGTTAACAATAACTGAAATGGTATTCTTGGCACTCTTCTAAGACTTGATTGGATGTGTTATCACTTGTAATACAGCAGTTCCACATATACATGATGGCAGTTGTATGTAGGATTATGGCTAGGTTTGACCGGCGCCGATTACCAAGTCTATAGATTTGTGAATAGGTGCCAACTCTGCAATCATGGTTTTGACACGGATCTAGCTACAGTGATTGTTGAATTATTCCATTATTCCTCCTGGTAATGTTTGAAAGCGATCTTGGGCTCCGTGACACCATTGCGGACGATGTTGGCAGACCGACTGTCTGGCTGCTGTTGTTGACGAAGTGGCGCCGCTTGCAGACCATAGTTCCTACACCGTTATCACGAGCAGCATCATCAACATGTTTGTGGTATACAACCAGGAGTCATTACATAATACAAATACTCCTGCCCTTGTTCAGACCTCCATCAATAGAACCAGCATCGCCATGGTCTATGCACTATACGCGAACTAGAAGACGGAAGAAGAAGTTTGTTTGGTGCTTCATTGAATGCCTGCCTAGGGTGTGATTGTGGTAGCACCTCGGTTGAAGGGTGGTATTACATCGGAGCTCAATTCAGTTTTTACTGGGACATTTGAATTCAGCTGATTGCATAGAGTAAATACAATTGATTAAGAGAGATCTTTTCATATCTCCCGGGAGGTGGGCTTTGTAAATATTAGTTCACTATAACGGATTCCATGCTGTGTCCCAAGGCTGGGTTTGTCCCGAGTTGGCACTGCCAGAGTATTATTCCCATCCCTTTATTCCTATCACATAGTAATGCCGAGTCTTCACCGAGTCTTCACGTATGCTGTACATCTATTGTTCAAGACGGAACAAGGTCCAATTTAAATTGTATTCACATTTCGACACGAGAACACGAAGATGTTAATGTCTGACACTTCATCAGGAGTTGCCAGTGGAGGTGGGCTCAGTCTTCTTCTCTGCCATATTTCCTGACTAGTACCCACCACCAGAAAATATGGTGAAAATACCCTGCAGTAGCATTAAGCATTAATTTACTCGGTGAAACAATATTATCACTTGCAGTTGTGTAATATGGTCTCATAATATAGACCATATTCTAAATATTCTAAATATTATTCCAATAAACAAAAATGTATAGCAAGTATATATCTAGATGTCCTGTGGAATGAAATATTGGATTATTGTCCGAAATTTACATTGCACCTAGATTGTATATCGAATATTATTTTAATTCAAAAGACTAAAGTCTGTCTATATCACTTTTGCCAAGTTTACTACATTCAGTAATATATGAACATGAATGTGAGATTACATTTATTACAATACTGTATAAACTATTGTAATATCGATTTTTCAGTCATAAACACTATATAGGCATTTGTCTAGGGAACTGGGTTTAAAGCACACAGACAAAATATAGTTCCAAGTAAATATGTAAATATTAATAAATGTGATGGCATATTTAACTGAAGAAATATTTTAACTATTTATTCGACAAATGAAGTCCCAAGAAGAAGCTCTAAAAGAGGTCCAAAAAAGACTTTGACTTCGCAAATGAATACAATTATAATAATCTATTGTGTTATTGCACTAGTGAAGATATTTATATTTATAGTATGGGCTTATTACATGCCCCGACTCTATGTTATGTGATGAATATATGTTAATATATGTAGGTTTTAATATTATCAGCACTGATAGTTATCAGCAGTAAAAATATTGTGCTGTTGGATAGAAGGCACCGATCAAGTATTGCCATTGCAGCTGCCATTTGGATTGACTGCATGTATAGATGTGATCACACTTGTCAACTTGTTTAACTTGATGTAGTACTTCAACACTGCAGTTCTGTTAAACACATTTCCCCTGCACAATATCTTCAAATTGTTCAGGCGACATTGAAATATTGGCATGTTGGGGTACTACATCAGGATGGGAGACATTATATCTCCATAAGACTCCAATACAGTAACTTGATTAACAGTTTCTAGAATATTATCGGATCTTGAATTGGAGAACATTATGGTATTTATCCCTCTGAATTGTTAATTTGTTTCTTTTTCCTGTAGTGGTCGTTGTTCGACCATATTCTCAGAATTAATCAGATCTTATAGGACATTGTATAAAAAGGTACTTTACAACAGATTCAAAATGGAAAGCTTTTTGTGAGCTGAGGCTAAACTATAGCAATCCTTTTGATTCTGAATTTCTAAAAATATATTTGCAAAATATAAGCAATGGCTTTTGGAAAGATACAAATGAGGCATAGATAACATTTAATATTGAGAAGTGCCTCTACAAGTGCAGATCAATGTCTAAAAACTGTGTCGACACATCTGGTACAGTAGCATCTTTAAAGTCAACAGAAGCCAAATATTTTACAAAACACGGAGTAAGGCAGGTATCAACAACCTTATTAATGAAAACATGGCATTTTATTTTCAAGATACTCTCCAAAAACTATACAACTTTACCACTGACTTTCTAATATACCAAGGCTTAATATCCTGCATAAAACAATTTTGTATGCAATGCCTTCTTCTTTTTACAAAGCATCTTCAATCACCAATTCTGCCCTTTTTCATAGAAAATTGCATCTATGCATAAAGGTATCAAAACCATTTTATTCTCTATTAGTACACTGTGATTTTGAAAAGAGTTACTATGATGAAAAATGGGAAAACGAACTACAATGAAAAATGGCAAAACGAACTACAAGTTAATATATTGAATGAGTAATGGAACAACATTAAATGAATTTATTCCTACTAACAAATATTTACATATGATCGGATATATTGACACCCCACTTTGTTATTTTTGTACATATATACCATCTCAAATATAATGTGTAACTGTGAGTGCATCAAGTCACTCTGGACACAAGTACAAAAATGGAACTAATTTAGTTCTTGACAAACAAAGAATAATACTTGGCTTCCAGAAAGAAACAATGTTCCAATCAATCTCATTGTCCTTATTGTTAAAGACAGAATATTCAGATGTCATATGAAATTTTTTCCCCCCTTTTTTCACTTGTTCAGAGTGATCTGAAAACGTACTGCTATCTCGCTATATATATTTTACAAAATGTGAAATTTATAACTTTGTGAAATTCTGGTCATCATGCCATCTACTATTTGTATAACAGTATCTGTAAAACTAGGCAATACATACAAGCCATTGCTACAGTTTTCATGACAATATCCATATAATGTGATGTGACAATAAAAAAAAGAGGTAAATAATATATTTTTTAAAAGATCGTATAGGACAAGGATACAAACAATTTCTTTACCGAAATTTATACTTAGTATATTTACCAAAAAATATAGAAATCGTGCCAAATATTTGAAAAACGCAAGACAAATATGCTGAAATGTGATATTGTAAGCAGATGTAATGATTAATTGACAGTGTTTGTATCAGTGGATGGTCTGCATTCTAGTAAAGAGATGACGATGTTTGTGTTGTTTGTGTGGGTGGGTGGTCTTCACACCAGGTAGTGGATGACAGAGGGAAGTGCTGGTGCCAAATGGGCTGGCATTGTGTCACTGGTTCTTCACTCGACAAGAGCTTATGTTGTGTTGTTGCCTGGCCAGCTCCTCCGTGCCAAGAGCAGAGAGCAGCGCTTGATGGCAATTTTGTTTGAAATGAGATTATTAAATGTGACTATTCCCCGTAGTTGGTTGTTGCCTTTGATGTAAAGCAAAGCCCAGGTGATCGGGTAGCCTTTACATTTCATGCTATAACCTCGACTCTCCTTAATTGGAATGGCAATTTTGAAGAGGCATCTCGTAATCAAGTTACAACATCAATTAGGGATTAGAACCTAGCTGGGAAAGAGCACGATTCCGTGGATGCTTCCATCTCTGGTCCCTGCTTTTGATCTGGCCAGAGCTCTGTGCATCGCATCTCTGTGATGTCATACACAAATTACCCATATCGTTTGCATGCGACCAGCTTCCAAATGAAAGAAAAATTGTTCTTTTCCACAAATGAATTAGGCAGTATTATTTCAAGTCTACCCATTTAGCGACGTGCACGGCATGGCTTTCATGTTTCTGCAATCTTCACGGCGGTATTTAATACTTGCGTTTGATGTGAGCTAATTGTCGTGGTTGTTTTTTGTGTTGCAGGGTAACAGCAAGCTGGGGATGGTGCAGCCGCCGTACCCGGGGTTGGTCATGTACAATGACTTCGGTTCTCCCCCACCAGCACACATGGGCATCCCGCCCGTCCACACCGACCCCAAAACAGGTACGTGCAGTCACGTGCGCTTAGCAGTCACGTGCACCCTTGCTTATATACCTCTATTAACAGGACATATTTACAGTAATAACGGTAACAAGCACTATTAACCTTGATTCGTAATTATCTATTGGCCTCAATGCCAAATCTATTACGTCCTAATTGTCTATTAGACGTAATTATCTATTAGCCTTGATATGAGATCTATTGTGTCCTCGTCATCCTTATTAACGTGTCGGTTCAAGCATCGCTGAATCTCCACATTTTGCTTCTATTAAATTATACTTTATACTGAAGAGGTTTTAATTGTAAATTTTGTGAACGTAGAAGGAATCCAGTCATTTAGCTACCTGCCGTTTGTGTCCTTGTAATGTTCTGGCGGAATTAGTCGTTACTGCCGATGTACCTTCGTATAGAGTTTCTAACCTAGAACATTGTTCCTTCAGGGGTATCATAGACAATGAAGTTAACTTCAGATTGGTAATTGTGTTTTTTGCACTTCTTCAGATGAATTAACATTTTCTTCATCCTTCTGTTATGAGATAATTATCTTTGAACTTTCATGTGTTGTAATTTGATGCCATTTTCGCGAAATGAAGGTCCAGACCACATATAGCTGGCTTTGTGATTAAATTTGATTCGTCTTCAAAGACTTGGAAGGTCCACAAGCTGGCCAGCCAATGAGAATGTTCGAAATGTCTGTGATCTCGAAACTGATTGGCTGATGCATGGCTACTTTTGTACGGAAAGTTTGAAGACATTATCCCATGACCTGCTTCAGTCTATACAGTGTATGGTAAGGGTTTGAACTCGTGTGTGATTTTGGCGTTTGTTGTTTCCAGGGTTACCGCGACCTCCGATGTATGCTACGTATCCCGCGCCTCCAGGGCAGTTTCCACACCACCTCTACCCAGAGTTCTCACAAATGCAATGGTACGTCCCAATATAGTAATACCTTCCGTTTATTTATATAATTTAGGAAATGTTCACTTGCTACTTGTGTATTGCATTAGTTCATGGTGCCATGAATGAAAAGAGGTATTTATAATATTCTTTCTAAAATTTTGTGTTTGATAATTACATTTCTTCTGGAATTGTATCTTGCAAGTTTATAACATGTTTTGTGTACTTGGCCAAAAAAATCGGTTAAATAGCTGTGGCTGTCAGGAACATGTATACAATAAATGTATTTACATATTTGCCCATGTAAACTCGACTATTATAGTAATACACTCGTGCACAAATAAATAATTTCTTTGAATTTTTATTGTGTTTTTGAAGTATGAATTTTTCTCATGAAATTACCATGAAACAAATTTTATCTAATCATGGCCTTTCTGGTAAATTGTATTATATTTACTGATTGAAATTCTAATGGAATGACGTTAATGAATTTACAACAAATAATATGTCTCTCGATTTCTGAAGTATGATTGAAAGATAATAAAAACTAAACTGCCAATTAATTGTAATTCATTAAAGTTTGATATTTAATCGGTAACTTGAATATTTCCCAATCACATCTGAATTTAACAAATTTGAAACTGGACGTCCATTCATTTCATTATGTTCTAGATTGTTATTACATTTTTAGGTAATGCCCATTTTAATAAAACAACATTTAAATAAATATTAATTAAATTAGTTTGTCGTTATCTCTCGATAAGCTGCTCAGAAATATATTTTAATTTCTTGTGAGTATGTATACAATATCCAATGAGTTGCAAGAAATTCTTGGTTATGTCTTCTGCATGAACTTAATGCTAATTGAAAACATGTATTTGAAAAGAACAGATAATCTATATTTCTAAGTAAGGACTACTTTGTTCTAATTGTTAGCCATTTAATATCCCTCTAGGTTTTTATGTAGGATAACTAAATAATAATTGTTATGAATGTGGCAGTCACGACCATTGTTCACAGATGTGCTGGTGTGTCATTGTTCACAGATGTGCTGGTGTGTCATTGTTCACAGATGTGCTGGTCTATCATTGACAGTGTCTGAGGTTACACTCATGCGAATACATGTATACGAATAATGGAGGTTTCATTTAGATACATGACACATAAAACTATAAATGTTGAAAGATTGTTCACATTTGGATAAAACTGAACTGTGGTCTGGCTGGTGTGAAACCAATATGTCTGTCAGTATTCCCATCGTATGTTAGGCCAGGTGTGCCTTAAGGCCATCCTATGGACACATGAATTGTGAAAATAAGCTCAAAGTATAGACGTGAGTTTCTGGTCTCAATGGAACCACCACATATGGCCATTGCAATCTTGCGTTATTGATGTTGTTTTATTTTGTATTGTACAATTTATAGTTTGTAACACAATTCCCAGAAAGTGAGTGGGCTTATTATTATAATGTTAATACCAATTGCAGCAGTATTGTCAAGTTTATGGACATTGATGTCCAGTTGGTCAGAAGCTGCGACAAGAATGCCAACCTAGTCGGCCAGCCCCGCTCAACTGGCAGCGGTTGTTAACCATAATTGGCGGTAATAACCGAGGGTGAGGCGGTGTGATGATGGCGGGACTGATGATGGACACTTTCGTTTGTGCCACAAGTCCACTCAAACACCGCCTCGCAAGCCATTGGATGCCAGATCACTCTGTAATAAAGTTAGCAGTTTACTGCGCTATTATCCCGAGTATATAAATATGGACGTAATTACGGCAAACACAGGCAAACTCTGTAGTTACATCTGTGGATGAGGGAGTGTTTTGCCGTCTTAATTGTAGTGGGGGAGTTTCAATCTTGACTTCCTGGCCTGAAAGATTGTGGTGGACTGGCGGTGGATTATTATCATACAACTCATTCTGCCACACAGCTCGAGTGAGATCCCTGCGGACAAAACTGCACTTGCTTATTATTTTCAATTTAGAGATCGTAGCGTATCATAGACGGCTCTCGGACAAATAGCTGGTCATTTTGTATGGTGGCATTGGACATTTGAAGTAGGATTTTTGCTGTTGTTTCGTGGCTGACCAACCTTTCAGGAGGACGTCAATTTGTTGTCAATTTGTTGTCAATTTGTTGTCCGTCATTTGTCATAATAAGTGTGGGCCTAACATCTGGGCATTTTCAGGCCGTTCCATTCGGTGAAGGAGCACGTGACAACTAGGTGCCCACACTACACCCTATGATTGCAATGAAAATATAAATACATGATAAGTTAGAGATGTCCTAATACTCAATGGATGTTTCCCTGTAAGTGAGGAAAAAGACAACAGTTTCAACGATATTGTGTAGTTGACACTTTTAACAATTTCAGACATTTTATAGGCTTTGCAGAAACATGCGCTGACCCAATTTGCTTCAAGCTTTTAAACATTGTTTTGTAACACGTCACAAGCCGTATTAGAAAATAATGGCTTCTTCACGCATTTTGGTTTTCTTGTCCATGTTCTGTCAATTGCTACCAGGTTTTCGACATGTGTAACATGTTAGTTTGGACAATAATCATATGCCTTGCATGTTTTGAGGACGAAGGTGACTGCTCCTGTGGTAAATTCTGAGTGCAGATCATTTGTTGACCTGATATCAGATGTACTCCTGGTCGTCTCTGTGATAATCTGTCAGTTGGAATCACAACATACTAATAAACACCTCAAATTTGACAAATTATTTCTTTCAACTGTATCAAAAGGTCTACATGCTTAATTAAGATTAATTCAAGTTAATATAAACACCAACAAGATGGCAAACACGGTGGATACCTGGAACATTTATTTTTTAGTCAGAGTATTATTCTGCTAATATAACTTTAAAACATCTGATGTCCATGTGGAAAAGGTGCAATCTTTTGTATTGATATTGTTTGAAATATATTTTGTTACTTGTGTTCAATATAATGACACCTTTTGATTATTTCTTTAGTATAATTTTTCCATTCTATTTTCCAGTCCAAATATAATTAACATGTTGGTATTATGTTGCATTTATTTATTGCAAGTTCATTTAATTCAGCACGTTTCACTATTTCATTATTTCATTATACAGGTTGATTTATTTTTTTTAAAGATAAAATCATCAATAACACTAAAATCAATTTGAACTGTGAGTTTAGCGGAACGAGAAAAACAGTGATTTTGATTGTAGACATTGAATTAACGATTTGCAAGCCATTAACTTTTCCAATTAAAAGAAAAGTAATTAAGTTTAACATAATAAACATGTTGGTATTGTGTTGAATTGATTTATTGCAAGTTCATTTAATTCAGCACATTTCACTGTTTCATTATACAGGTTGATTTTTTTTAAAGAAAGTACAGTAGGAGAATGCCTGATAAACCACGGTATGGCATCTGATGCTTTGAAAAGGAAGACAGTTAAAAAATTTAGATGCTGCTGACTATATTAGACATTTACAATATGATGTCTTTGACTTGACATGGCAACATTGTGACCAAGGAAATTATGTGTATATACTTCACACATCTACCACAATTTCCGCCATGATGAACAACAATTCATTTGGCCCACTTCCTTCCATTCCAGGCACCGGCCAGCAGGGTTCCCCATCTCCACTGGGGGGTTCTCCGGGTCATACCCACCCCTCATCAACACATCAGTGTCACGGCTGGGTCACCCGGGCATCCTCCCCCACCCTGGTCTGCCACACCCAGGCATGCCACCCCATCCCATCATGAGTCCAGGGCCCAAACAAGAGATGATGGGAGGCCAGATGCCAGACAATCACAGGTAGGAGAAGTTCAAATAATAAATAATTTCGCAAAGGAAACAAAACAATTTAATTATTTGAAAACTTAATATTTGTGTTTTTATAGTTCTATTTGGAACCACATATTGTACCATATATTTGTTGTCAATCCATTCAGTTACCAAGAAACAAGCCAATCAAATCTCTCCATGAACTTAGGTTATAATGGTAATGATATCAGGATAGGAATTATGTTTGAATTTCATAAAGTGATGTATTTTGGTATTCCTTGAAATAGGGTCATAGAATGATGTATTAGCACACATTTAAATTAGTTAGTGGAAATGTGTTTATGTACATACAAATATTTGGATTTGCCATGTCATTTTTTAAAGTTTCCATGAAAACAAAATTGTTCCTATATAAATATTACACTGAAGGAGAATTATGGTTCATGCAACATTCTGTTACTCCCATCAAGAAACACGCCGATAATAACCTTCAAGAGAAGTCGGTTGTCACTTCATTATTTTGTTAGAATGTGGAAAAAGGAGGAAATTGTTATGTTATTTTGGTATTAAAACGTCGCATTGCAGTATGCTTCCACATTTCTGAGACAGCAGTGTTTTTTTCTTGTTATGATATCCAACATTTGGCTGCACGTGCTATCTGCCACTGCTTGTTGAACATAGCAATGGCTGACAGATGTAAGTCAGATTGAACGCCTCGTTACGACTACTTTATTGCATCATCAGCGTTGATGGCTTATACAGATGGGGAATCCGATTATGTATCCCTGGCCTGGTGGGTTATCCCCCCCTTTTCACCAGACTTTGGATACGATGGGTGCTTGGAGACACACAGACCTCTTGGGATACGATGGATGCTGGAGACAACAGACCTAATGATGTGTTGTTATGAAGTGTCCCACAACACAATAACCATTGCTTTTTGTTCTTCTTCTTATCTGTCTACACTACAATGTTTCCTAATGTTATCTGTAGTCTAAGGTTGTCAGAGCAGCGATGATTTACTTCAAACATGGGGGGAAGTAGAGGTGATAGACGTAATTTTCTGAAACTGGCTGCCGACAATTGAAGTTGCCAAGTAAGGGATCATTATCTTGTTTGTGGACGATGAACATCAATGATTATGGTAGGAGGGAGAAAAA
The DNA here is from genome assembly GCA_032361225.1 of Lepetodrilus schrolli. Classification (NCBI taxonomy): domain Eukaryota; kingdom Metazoa; phylum Mollusca; class Gastropoda; order Lepetellida; family Lepetodrilidae; genus Lepetodrilus; species Lepetodrilus schrolli. Next base: position 19,407 of record JAUTBT010047159.1, on the reverse strand, counting down.
AAAACATACTGGCAGTTGTTTATTGCTTCCTGGCTAGGACACATTGGAAATAGACTAGCATATTAACTTGGCATCAAATGACGTTGAAGTTGGGAAGTATTAACATATACTGTTGTATAAAACGTGACATGTTTCTGTCGTTGTGTCGTGTAATGGACATTCCTACCAAGCGTGTCCTTAAAGTCCGAAGGCAATCTGATACTAAAGCCAGTGTGCACTGCAAATGTCTGATGGTCAAAAACATGGCTGCCCAAAAGAGGTATACATGTAGCTTGCATTTCTTTTCAGGCACGGTAGTATCCCTGAATCAGCCAATACTGGCCCCAACAACCCTAGCGCTGAACCAGAGAAGAAACGACCTCACATAAAGAAACCATTAAACGCATTTATGTTATTTATGAAAGAAATGAGGCCCAAGGTTATAGCCGAGTGCACACTTAGGGAATCTGCAGCTATTAACCAGATATTAGGCCGAAGGGTAGGTTAAGATGTGTTTGGCACGAACACTGTGATATGGCAAACTGAACAGAAGCCAGTACCGTACTGTCAGCCTGACTTGAAACTAGCCACATGTACACCTACCATAGAGACATAGGTACGTGCAGTGAGGTACATTCACACATGACAACTGTCACAAGCTCCCAATTGTAAACTGTGGGTGTTTTTTGCTGTTGTAGGCAATGGTTAGATTCCACCACTGGTGACATGGGTTCTAATGCTTCCAGTGGATGTGAGAAAACTAACCGGAAGAAAGCGCCGCACATTAAGAGGCCACTCAATGCTTTCATGCTATTTATGAAGGAAATGAGACAAAAAGTTATTGCTGAGAGTAATCTTAGAGAATCGGCCGCAATCAACCAGATTCTTGGCCGAAAGGTAGGTTGGCTAACAGCAGAGGTGACCACGGTTATCAAATTGAACATGGGCGCCTAGTCATTCTACCGTAGAGCTAGACATTCAAACACAGAAATGTTTTACACATTCGGACTTGGGGGTCACTGGTCATATGCTAGAACGTAGAGAGTTGGGGGGGGGGGGGGGGGAGACGCCAGGCGCATGTTTGGTTACGTACCTCTGCAGCACGTAGCTACGTTGACACGTGCACCACTGCCAGTCACTGCAACAGGGAGTATGGAGCAAGAGTTTGCGCTAAGTCGGTGGTTTCTTGTCGTGTTGCAGGCTCTCGTTAAGTTCAAACACTGGTGACAGGCTTCACGGTGGTAACGCTGGCACTGAGGAGAATTCTCGGAGGAAAACGCCGTATATTAAGAAACCCCTAAATGCATTCATGTTGTTTATGAAAGAAATGAGAGCAAAGGTTATCGCAGACTGTACTTTGAGAGAATCAGCGGCAATTAATCAGATTTTAGGTAAAACGGTAAGTTTCAAGTCCGGTGTGGACTATGAATGATTCCGACAAACTCACTAGTGGTGGTCTATGTACCATCTTTATCTTGTACAATGAAGGCTGCTGTTCAGTTTGACAATTCATGGTGTTCTCATCCTCGTATAAGCATTGCAGTCTTTTTGTAGCTTTCTTTAGTACTATCTTTTTACTGGAAACATTTAACATTATTTATTTTACCATCTACAGCTAAAAAGCTGCCATAACCATCACTTCATTTAAAGTTTTTGATAACAAATATTTTGTTTTAATCTACTTAAATTATTGCAATTTAAAAATAATAATTTCAAAGCTGGGTGTTTGATTATGTACAGGCATGTTACTGGGCTGTGTGTAACACTGATGCTATGTTACAGTGGCATGCCCTGGACCGCGCTGAGCAGTCCAAGTATTACGACATGGCACGGAAAGAAAAGGAATTACATCTACAGTTATATCCTGGCTGGTCAGCGAGAGACAACTATGCCTCACACGCCAAGAAGAAAAAGAGGAAAAAAGAGGGGCATGGAGAACACAAAGGTATAGAAGGTACAGCGTGACAGTATTCATCTTTTTATTTTCATTTATGTTCCTGAGTTTCACACTTGGCTGCAAAGTGTTGATGTATTTTTCTAATGGTACCGCTTTGGTTCCCCTAAGATGGCCAGGTTCTAATGGTATCGCTTTGGTTCCCCTAAGATGGCCAGGTTCTAATTGGTATCGCTTTGGTTCCTCTAAGATGGCAAAGTACACAGAACGATAGCATCATCAATGTCTCTAATGATCATTTAATGATGGAACTACAGAAAACAATTCCAGGAGCCAGGTTTTGTTTTTGCAAATAATGATAGTAATCTTGGTCAATACGGAAAAGGCTAAGAATTTGTTTTTGTAATGTGTATTTCAGACTTTCTCTCGTGTATTTTCAGTTAATATGTCGAATGACTGAATGTTCCACTCTTTTGAGCAAATGAACTTGTTATGTGGTTTCTTTGGCCGGACAAAGTACATTATTGGCTGCATTTCCTCATGTAGAAAGTTAAATTAATGAGTGTAATGGAAACCCTAGTATAGATTTGTTCCTTAAGTCATGCTGATGAACAATAGTGGTGGTGGTATTCACGGAGGCCATGGCTGGTGTACATGAGGGTGAGAACGCGGGAACGGCTCCGAGAACACAGGAACGGCTCTGCTGGTAGTGCTGGTATTGATTAGTTCTAGGGTTAATGTGGATTAAAATACCAAAAAAATACAATTACACTCTCACAGTTTCCAGTATGGGAAATCATTACACTAACTGGTGAAATTGCTGGATGCGGTATTGAGACTGATAATTTGGTGCGGACTGCACTCTTGATGGCCACTGAGCTTTTGCCTCCGTGTGAACGCTGACCCTGCATGTCGTGAGTGGCACCCTATTGAGCCCCGAATGCCTCTCCGTGTCTGCCTGGTGGACCCGCGTACATGTGTGTGTCCCTAGCAGGCAGGAATCCTTCAAACCCAGGGTCTCTTTTTCTTCTTAATTTAGGGGAAAAGTTGAAAATCAATAGTTGAAGACATCCGTGGCTGGAGGCGGTGAGGAGTAGTTATCCGGGACTGTTATCACTGGCATGTAATCTTCTCTCCTCCAGCCCCACTGCACCCTCCTCACACTCCTCCAGACCAGCGAGTGCCGGGCCACGGGCCATGCATGAGCTGTGGCCTCCACCACAGCAGCGTCAGATTGTCAGGGGCCACATGCAATGGCATCTGACAAGATTCAGTCAGTTTCGTAATAAGTAGTGATGTTACCAAACAGATGTGATTTTATGATGACATCTGTTACTTTTACACTAAGAATGGTTGGTAGTATAAAGTGTCTATGCTGTCCTGCCTACTGGGTATAGAATGTCATTACATACTGAACCAAGTGCTCTGAATTTGTCATTATTAGTAATGATGCACACACCAAAATGTCAGAAGCAAGTGTAGGCTTCAATCATCTTTCTAGATAAAACCATACAACTACGTTGCATGTTACTGATGGTTCTCAAATGGTATGAATAAGGGCAAGTTCAAGGCCACCTTCCTGGGTCACATCCAGGTGCTTCCCATTCTTGCCAAGGATATGTGTTCTACTGCAGAAAGATGTTCCTGGCTTGGTTCTCCATGAGTTTCTCTGAACGTGGCAAAGAGTTGTGAGCTATTAGGCATTTGGAATTGTCTGGTTGTCAAGCTATATGGGTTGAGCATTGTCTGGTTGTAAAGCTATATGGGTTGGGCATTTTCTGGTTGTCAAGCTATATGGGTTGGGCATTGTCTGGTTGTCAAGCCATATGATGTTGAGCATTGGCTGGTTGTCAAGCTATATGGGTTGGGCATTTTCTGGTTGTCAAGCTATATGGGTTTGGGCATTGTCTGGTTGTCAAGCTATATGGGATTGGGCATTGTCTGGTTGGAACAAACATCCTGATGGTGCTGTATGAAACGCCAATAGTCTCTTTGAGAATGCAGTCTCAACAAGGCTGAATATTAAAATCTGCTTTCAGACCTATCCATACATCCCTGCCAATATCATGCCGTGCCTACAACCCAACATCACGTGGATGCTATTGTGATCTGTATGTAACCCAGGTTTTACCTGTCTGTTTCAGAATGTACCCACGCCAAGAAGTGCCGAGCTCGGTTTGGGATGGAGCAGCAGACACAGTGGTGCAAGCCTTGCAGGTGAGTGGAGTCCCACCTAGCTGCCACCAGGCGGAAACAGTCGTAGTTAGCTGCTGCCACAGACCCGCACTGCTACCAACACACCACCTGACCTCACAGACTGGCCAATGGCTGGCTTTCTTACATCTAACCCAATCAGCAGATGGCTTGAACGGCAGCAGCATCATCCAACTACAGCAGCTACTAAGACCTTATTCTCAGCCTGGGCACTAGCTGGTGATTTTACTGAAACTTCTAACATGACATTACATTAGGAGAGTTATCTCCCCAAGTCCCACCCCCCAAGTCCCACCCCCCACACACACACCTTCCTTTATTGCAGGTGGAGCTAACTGCTGCCAGCCAGCCAATCATTGTTCAAAGGTTCACCTGTGGTTGGCAGCAATCGATTTTTTTTGTTGACAATCATTGTTTGACTTTTTGAAAGTTTACTGCAATGGTCATATTGTCTCATTTCAGATCGATGCATGAATCAAAGTGTGAACATGACACTTCCACTGATTTAGAAATGAAAAAGTCCGACGACATATAATAGTAAGGTATTCTTGAAAAGCAGCTCCACAGAGCATGCTCAGTGGCTGCTTGTTGAGTGTTGTCAACGGCTTGCTGTAGCTTTGTCAACGGCTTGCTGTAGCTTTGTCAACAGCTTGCTGTAGCTTTGCATGAAGCTGTCTGGTGACAGACAGACGGACGGACAGACAGACAGACCTCCCGCATGGGATTGCTGCTTGTATGGAGTGTATATATATATTTATTTACATATACCTATATATTTCTGTACTCACTTTTTTTGTTGCTTGACAGCTTGCCTCACATTTGTATCTTCTTGTGTAGAGTCTTCTGCTTCTGTCATTTTGTAATCTGGTTTGTGTGCCATTAAATTATAACTTTCCAGGTGCCTTGAAGGATTGTAGTTCTTGCTCACATAGATATTTAAGTTAGGAGCCATTATTCATGAATTTTATTTACTGCTTGGGCCAGAATTGAAGGTTTGTCTCATTGGCCATCAACCCCCATCTTGAAAATACCTGAATGTTTAGTGAGAGCTCATCTGAGAGTAGTAGTTGAGATTCATCCCAAACCAGATCTACGTATTCTGTTAAAAATCTTTATTAACTGACCTTGACCTTGATTTAAAGAAAGTCCTTGAACGTGATCCAACCTCTATTAAACTGATTGCATGGTGCTTGCTGCTGATGTGACCCAGTACTGCATGACCTCCATGATACAACAACCTTATTACCTTTGCATGACCTTGACCCCTGGCCCCAACTCATCTTGACAATAAGGTTTCTTCTCTTGCAGGATGTGACCTTGCAGTGCTAGTTTGCTGTAACCCTTAACAAATGCATATTTATTCCCTTTGCTTGCTTCCTATATGTTGTACACATACTACCTGTATAAGCATATGTACATGGTAGTATCTGACTACAAGGCCACACTACCATTGTTGCCATTGGTGAGAGGGCATGCTGATCTGACATGCTTTTGAATCCTAATATGATGTTGTGCACTTTATTTGGAGCTTCAGTATATACTGAGTAAATTTATGTTGTTGATTTTATGTTGATTTTATATCTATCTATAGTAACTTTCTATTCTCTTTCGTAAGCAATATTCAGTGTAGTAATTTAATTGAACAATTTTCAACATGCAGGTTGAGGTATTTCTATTTTTAGTTTTAGTGAGGTTTTGGATTCTGAATATAACTTCTGTGTAACCATTCCATTTGATATATCACTAGTGAGTAAGTGCTCTCGCATACATAGTCCGCTTGTAGGAATGCTACATAACACCATAGTTCTTAAAAACATACGTTTGAAAGATAATATTGTAAATGTAAGTGGAATATATATCTACGTTCTTTACATAATTTATTCCCACAATATTGTTAGATTATGTCTATTTTAAACATACAAGTAAGAAATAAACTTTGATAAGACTACCATAGCCATTTCATGGTAACGTTGCCAAATGACGTTAACTGTCTACCTGCTGGAGGCAGCCAGAGATGTAGTGATTGTGATAAATCCATCAGTGAGAGGGTTAAGGTACTTTGGTAGATGAGAGATGGGTGATTTAGAAGTGCTTGTCTTATACCATGATGTATTTAGCAGTGGTGTGTTTGTTTCAGAAGAAAGAAAAGATGTGTTCGTTTCCTGCGTGGCGAGGATGACGAGGGCAGTTCTGATGACGACCTGGACGACGACTGCAATGACAGTCTGGCAGAGTCTGGGCGATCCGGCGTGGACAGCGACTGTAACGCAGATAGTCCACTGCCGGCACCTCTCCACTGCTTTAACTTGAAACCCTCGGAAAAGTGCCATAATACTGGACATCTGTCCTCACCGTTCCGCAAGGTCGGAGGTCATGGACTCTGTGTTGACCTTGAGGACGATGCGGAGAAAGCCCTGGACTTTCAGGACAACAAGCTGTGTATGGACCTCTCGGAGTCACCGTCTAAAGTGCCCACCTGACATCCATGTGTGTGAATGTACAAGATGGCTGCTGGACGACGGGACAGACGTCTCGATTCCCGCCATGGACAGGGCAGCTGAAGTGGCAGCAGCTTCCGCCGCCCACACACTGCTCAGCTACAGCAGCGTGCAGCATAATACAATCGATGTGAATTTGTGAATCTTGTAAGAATGAATGTGATTGGCTGGCTACTCGTCAGTGTGACTGCCAGCATGTGACTGGTATGACTGTGCTATATATTGACTGGCTGTGTAAGTCTCCATGTGGACACAGGCGTGCACTGCTACCCCGTGGTGCCTGGAAAGTGATTATTTTTGTATCAACTGGGCAGTCGCCAGCCCAGACTCTGACAATGCTGGTTCCAACCGAACACCTGATCTTTAACAGAACACCCCATGTGAGTGGACAGAACACACACCCCGAGGGTGGACAGAACACCCCCTGCAAGTGGAAAGTGGTCAAGACGGGGGCCCGAACATTTCCTCATGACGGGGGGGGAAACAAGCTTCCTCAGCAAGGGTTGTGTTGTCAGCAGAATGTCGCACACCACTCTAGCATTACAACATAATATGTCTGTACTTCCGTATGTCTGTTCTCTCTCTCCCCTGTGTCCAGGTCTCTCACACCATTGACCACCGTGTGCCTGGGCCTGGCTTGGTGCCTGCACCACTGGTTTGACCAGAGTGGACATCTCATACGTTTGTGATCTATGTCCTAGGTACTGACCAATAGTAACTGAAGAACACTCTAAGTGTCATAGCGGTGTACCTCCAGCTGTGTCGTGCTGCTGCTGGTTGATCATAGTGATCATAGTGATCATTATGGCGACTTTGTTGCACACTAAGGGTAGAATACGACATGAATGACTTTAGAAATAGATTTCAAAAGATTACTATTGTGAATTTTTATTGGTTCCAGTTTAAAGTGGGATATATTTTAAACGCAGAAAAGGAACTACAGTATGTGAAGATTAGCATAGATGGGAAACATCAAGTGATAAAAAAACGTTACCTGATGAGACTTAGATGTTGCTGAAGGATAATACAATGTTTCCTAGATGATAATTTAAAGATTTTCTAGATCGGATGTATCCATCCATAAGTCATTCATATCCCACCTGTACCTTGATGTTGCGTACAAACCCAGAGGGCGAGTGGTAACTATGCTTGCACTTTTGGCATTTCGTCTCCGCAACAGCATGACATCGTAATATAAGGTTGTCAAACTTGCATATGTGTACAAACTGTCTTCATCCAGATTTGCACAAGACATGCATAATATCTATAGTACCGTTGTCATATATAGCTGAAATCAGACAAGTTGTTAGCTGCCAACAGCTCGTATGTCTTGTGCCTAGTTCTGTTGTAGGCATGGTGCAGAAATCAAAATGAAAAGTGATATTTGTCAGTTTGTGTCCCTCTTCCAGCTTCTGTGTCTTAAAACAATTTTCATCTTGTCAAGTCTTCAGAAACTGTATTCAAGAATTATAATGTTGCCAGAAGTCAAGATGTCAGAAACAAGCAATGAACAATATTCTGACTTGGTGAAGTCCACAATAAAACTATCTGTATATTAGCACGGAAATGAATCGTGTATCTTTACCTGGAGTTGACATTGATGTGAACAGTTCCAAAATTATGTCAAAACCTGTAGTCAACTAACATTACCTCAGAGATGTTTGTTTGAGATACTCTCCTGAAGAAGTATCTAAAATATGGGAATGAAGATGGGGGTGGGGTGGCGTGGGAGGGTAGATGGGGTGGGGTGGGAGGTAGCATGGGATTTGTACAGAGGCCGGATGATTGTTCCCATGTTTATTGACAATGTTGATTTGTTCAACTGTAGATATCATAATCGTATACACTACATTCAAACATTTTCCATTCTTCAGGATGAATCAAAAGTACCCATGTAAGCCCCTAACAGTAATACAGAGAGCCATTGTTTACAGTCTGTCCATCTATCCTCTAGCATCATCTGTATCATAAAACAACACTACCTACCATTGTCTCCATGATTTTATCCTCCTGTGGTATCCTTTACTCTCTTGAGATTTTTTTTTAACACGTTAGTCTGCAATCCTGTTTTAAATTTTACAGTTTGTAGCTGTTCTCAAATACCAAAGGTTCAAGGTGGCCAAAATGTCTCGTCATTTAATGAAGCCAGTTCATACACCAACCCTAACCCTAACCAGCCCTAATCATGTATAGTAAATATGTTCTATTTTGTCAAGATTTGTTTAATTCCTTAGTTGCGGTGGTATGTGCCATGATGCTAGAAATACCCTGATAATATTGGTAATAATATAGTTTTGATATTTGATTGTCCAATGTGACACTAAACAAATTACCTGTACATGTCTTGATAACCCTTATGGAGAAAGAAAAACACCTCGATTAATGCTATCGAAAAATGATATCCAATTTGTGCATATATAAATATACGAATGTGAGGCCTGAGAATTACATCTAGTTTGTTTTCATCAGTAAGTGGCATATTGTGTGTTCTATATTAGCCTCTGTCTGTGCCTTATCCAATGTGGTATAACCAAAAAACACAATGTTGTGATTTATTACATAATTAAATTGGGATGAGGTGCCCCACACATTGAAATATACATTTGAGGAAAAAAATATACTAATTGCCTTATATTACTAAAATTGTTCTTAAAATATCCTAATGAATGAACTAGGTATTTGTCTACAGTTTTATTGACTGTTTAGAAATAATAGACTATATGAAATGAATATTATATGTGTAATAAAGGATCTTAAGTGGTTAACTTTGGACTTACAAGAGACTATGATCTATCATAATGTGTGAGTGCTGAATGGCTTGTGTTGCCACCAAGTGGTAAGTAAGTGCACATTATTTGACTATTTGCTATGTTTTGTGTCCACAGAGATTACTATTATGGTTTTAATTCAGAATATACATTGAATGTAGTTTTAAAGTTGTTTGAATACTTTGAAATAACTCTTGTTTGTTAGATTGTTTGTTATAAGCACTATTGAATCATTGTCAGTCGAAATGTTGATTGTAAATCACCAGGTTTATACAGCAACTCCAGTGGTAGCTGGGTGGGGAAGCAGTGGTATCCAGCAATGGTACCCAACTGGGGGAAGCATTAGTGTTGCTAACGATGGTTTACCCACAGTTCATTATGATGTCCATTGAATATAGGAATTAGATATGTTTTGTCATTGCCTTTGTTCTGCTAACACTTTCAATTTGAGAAATGAAATAAAATTAAATTAAATTAACTAAACATTGCAAGGGCACTTTCAGCAGTAGTAGGTGGGGAGATTTGTAAAAACAAAGTTTCTCGCTGACACTGTGTTATTAGGTCAAAAAAGAATTATGAAAAACATTTATGGATTTCTGATGTCTGGCAATTTTCGAGACTTTCTGTCACTTAGACCAATAGGTTGATCATTGACACGTCTGTCAGCATCTGTAAACACTGGCTCATGTCATGATGTGTCTTCAACACACCATCATCCATCATTGTATTACCATTCTGTGTATTTATATGTTATCACGTCATTTCTGTAATAAACATCCAATTGTACATCTTTCCTTGAGTCCATTTCATTTCAATCTAACTTCAGCGGGGGCGGGTGGTTGAGAAGTGGTAGAACAGTTGGACTTCGGAGCCAAAGGTTCCAGGTTCAAGTCACACCCAGGGCCAGCATCAATGTTTGCGAAAGTTACCTTTCTGACGCGATATTGTCAGTACCAGCCGATGCTTGCTCGCAGGTTTACTGCAACATTCAGCACTACGGATGTCGCGGGTTTCCTCCTGCCATAAACTGGCAAGTCATGATATAAGTGAAAGAATCTTGAAAGCGACTTAAAACACCAATAAAAAAAATTAAAAATTCAGCATTCAGCATCTCATAATAAATATATTTCCCACAATAATCAAAACATGTGGATGGATTTGATAGACTAGTATTTCGCTTGGTATGTCTGCCTGTACACTCGACCACTAGTGGAGAACTGCATGAGCTCTGACCTCTGTGCCATCACCTGTCCCAGAACCACCATGGTCGGTAAGACGTCATGTCTGGACTAGTCGTAAAGGAGTTGTCTTACATTCGCATTTTGTATGTCACAATTCATGAGTTATTCTTTAACAGAGAAGTACACATGTTCAAGCTATCCACCCATTGATGTGAAATGCGACTGTATTTCAAGGGGTATTTTACACGTGAACCGGACGATCAGCATCTTCATTGTTTGATAATCTGACTGCAGTAATTCTGGTATTTCCCTGGAAATGAATAAAACAAGAACTGTCAATGGTGAAAACGACATACTATGGAAGCCAATTTTTGAGAGAGAGAGAGAGAGATATATATATAGAAAGACACTGTAAAACATTGTAAATTCAGCCCCAAATCACTCTGACCACGTGTATCAAGTCAAAGTTGTGTAGTCGTAGAAGATATATAGCAGCAGTAATCTTGTAATAAGGGCAATGTCAACCGTGAAGCAACGTTTCCCTCAGTTGTCACAACCAGGTCGATTGTGTTAAATAAGATGATGTAGATATCCGGAGGAGTCTTGCCACAAGGCAGTGACTTGTCCCCCATCACGAGAACAATGACAAGAAATAACGTCATTCAACGAGTTCATAATCAGGACATGGTCTCGCGGGGACGTGGGATTTAGAAAACAAATCGCATTGATTAATCAGACTGAAGAAACCTGCATTTATAAGGTAAGATAAAGAACGCAATAAAGCAGGTGATTTTTGCGAGTGTGTCGTTGACACGTTTACGTGGACATTAATATGCAATGAAGTGTTAACTGTGAGATATCGCTGCTCGCCGTGCTAGTGCCAGTGGGAATACTTCATATATTGGTATTAAGTTCAAGGAATGCTCGTAAACTTGACGCTTTTGTTACGGTTTAACATTTGACATTACGAAAATGTCATAATCGGTCCACGGGTTTATTGCTCAGTATAGCTCGAACGTATAACTAATACCACATACTAGAAATGGGTACGTGTACTCTGACAGTATATGGTAATTTTAGACTGCATACACAACCCAATGGATTTAAGGAATGCCCACTGGAGAAATTGATATGTAGCATAATATTCATATTGTTCATATAATTTATATAGTTTTCACATTATTATCATGGCTCGACCACGTGGTCACATGCAGTTTTGACAAAAGAATAATTAGTCGTTTTAAGCAATATTTCATCAATATTTTGTCAGTATGTTTATGATAAAAGGACCGCCCGCAACTACCTCCCCGGCATATACATGTGTGCTTTGACAGTTAGAATATAACAGTATCAACTCGTATCTTCACTCTGGTCTCTCTTGTATGCACATGTTATGCATTTCTTTTCCATTGATTTTATTGCTCGAATATCTTTCTACGGAAGATTCATCTACCTCCATATAATTCTGACTTCTAACCGAGAAAACTGCTACTGTTTGTAATATGTGTATGTCGTACAGTGGGGGCCTGCAAACAAGGATCTCAACCAACACGTTATAGTACATGTATGTACCACTGGAAAAGCATCGTTAACATTTCGGACCAAGTCTACTGTGCTGTGTAATTAAAGTGGGTAATACAAGAAACTTATCGGAACTCGTGGCAGTGGGAGAAGACACTGATATTAAAATGTGGGAAATCGTTGGGAAATTTCAAATTGAATCAAATCGATTTATTTGAAATTCAAATTTCAAATTGCCATTGAATTCAATCGTTACGATGTAATCTGACTGGCTCGCTTCTATAGATATAGAATTTCCCGATATAGAAATGGTTCGTCCACTTGTCTAACATATAGAATAATATAATTACTCGTATAATTGCTGAGACCGATGTTCAGAGCGATGTAAACTAATAATGTGTGTTCAGTTCCAACATTATCATGTTACTAGTTTATATTTATTAATCTGATATGATCGTAATTGACGAAAACTGGCGTAGTTACCCTATGATAGTTGATCACGATATCTCGTATTATTAAACAGACAGACAATTCTATTGTACACTATAATACGATAGGGATATGCCCATTAAATGTTCATTACACAGTATGTGTATTGCAATAGTTTTATAATGAACGACATGATTAAAGAAGAGATCTATATCGTTATGATGAACATACGTAGTCGTAATGTCTACGCTCTTCCCGTTAAGGGTAATTGACCATCAGAAAGTATCAAGGTTTAATTATGTAACATTCATATCGGTCTTACCAAAAACCAAACGATCGCTAAGTGGAGAAATTAGATTATATTACAAGCGTAGTCAAATGTCAACCGGTGGAAAGCATAAATAAATATTAGAAAGTAAAAATTTATGGTGTTGAGAGTTGTCTTTGATCATGCCGCGATTAAGCATCGACTTCAAAGACTCGGGACCCAAGTTTTGGTCTGGACCGAACATTGTTGATAAAATCCTCTTTGAAGACTCTAACTTCAAACGGGTAATTTATTACACGGCAAACACGAACGATCTAATGAAACGGGGTAGTCGTGATAAATATTTAAATTACTGCTAGCGACTTTCTGTCATACTTTGGCAAACAACTTACGTCTAAATGCGAGGATAAAAGTAATGAAGGCGCGAAGGCCCCAAATCTGTACCAAATCTATTACTATTAAAATTCATACTGGTCTTCACTTTTGTAGAACAATGAAGTGCATTGAAAACCAGAAGTATTGTCACCCCAACACTGTATGGATACCTATGCATTCGCTGTTCAAAGTCGTAACTTCTTTGAAAAATACATTTCTTGTGTGTAAAATGTTAATGTATTCAAGTATCAATATGAAGACGGGACGTATCGTACATCCGTAGTCGCCAGGTACAGGTATGTCTGGCACAATTGTCATAGAATCATAATGCTACGCGCACATAATTATATCAACCACTGACCACTGAAAATGCCCGCGCTATTGAGCGAATCTGATCAAATGTACTATAACCAAATAATAACTAGTAGATCATTTTCCTAATTGAATATTAAAGATCAAAACTTTAAATACAAACACAAGTACACACACACACACACACACACACACACACACACACACACACACACACACACACACACACACACACACACACACACAAACACACACACACACACACACACACACACAACACATACATACATACATACTCTCTCTCTCTCTCACACACACACACACACACACACACACACGTTGGTGAGAGTAATCTAGGGATAACATTGATCGACGTAACAACGTTGATCTAGTGAATAACCCATTGGCTTCATGATAACACTACTAAACCGGATTATGACTGCAATAAGTAGATTTCTATCAAAATTATGATTCAGGAGTCAGCCACACCACAAACACACCACAATTAATATCAAATTGAATTAAGAAAATATTGTAAGTTGAAAACGTTTTATTTATAACAACCTCCCGTACCTCGTATGTTAGAGAACTAGGTGACCTAACTGATACAGGCGGTAGTAATCCTACCTCTCTTTCATATCCCCTCAAATCCTCTTCGAACGTGCACCTGTGCTGACCATGTACACACATACATAATATAACACGGCTGGTATATGAAGGAATTGAAGTACACTTTACATAACGTAGGACTACCTAGTGGCGTTATTTCCACACATATAAACAGATTTCTTCCAGCCTAAAATAACATTTTATCTTTCACATTTCCACGAAAGTGTCTAGTTTCTTTGTATGGTCAGTGTAGAACCGGAAGTTGAGCAGAGATACTTTCATCTCAAAGAGACCGACTCTCACTAAAACATGAAACAAGAAAGCAGATCAAACCGGAAGTGTGTATATGTTTAGGTGTGTATCGTACTGTTGTGTCTGTATACACAACTGTCCAAATAACAACTGTGAAGTTATTTATACGTATAAAACTGTCAAAGTATAACTCCGGATCTCAATCGAGTATTTGGCCTGAATTTACATTGGGTAATTTCCGGCCCTAGGGCTTCGATGCTGTACATAATACAAGTAAAACACTATTCCTTCTGATGAGAGAAAAAGCACTTAATAAAGGAAAGTTTTACAAACATTATAAAATAAACAATAATATTGTTTTGTCACCAACGGCGCCATTTCCAGCGAGTTCTCATAGCATCATTAATGAATAATTTCTTCCAGTACTTCATTTTTTTTGGAGCCATAAATTAAACCAGGTCCACTTTGAATCTGCTTGCAAACACATGCATGAAATAGCATTTTAAGAAGAAGCGCATGCACAATTTGCCAGAGTGCATTTTGAGTTGATTTTCATCTCATAAGAGCAAGGGGGAAAAAAATCAATATGACCGATTAAATAACTTAAGTGAAGAATAATAGAAAACGTGCGTCTGTCGTTGGTTTGGCCCGGTCTAGCGGTTCACGAGTACAGTGGGGCGACACGGCGGCGTCCGTCTATTACCCGCCAGCCAAGTCATAGCCTACAGAAAGTGCCACCCTCAATGCCATTATTACTGGAGAGATCGCCGTGGACCAGTCTCAATCATTTTCATATCATCACTGATTACACTGCCAGATTTTGAGGCAAAAGACTAAGTCCTCAATGTAATAATTTTTTTGGGGGTGTCATGTTTTCTCAGTTTAAAAAAAACAACATTTAGAAAGGAACTTGAAATTTGTGAAGCAGTTTAGTTAACATAGAATATTTTAAACCATAAATACATAATAGTTGATTAAAAAAACCCGTTTAATAGTAGTAGTAGTAGACTAGTAATGTCGTAGCAGTATTGTACTACTACTTCTAATGATAGCCTACTAGGCCCTAGTATTAGTATTAGTAGTATTAGTATTAGTAATATTATTATTATTATTATTATTATTATTATTATTAGTAGTAGTAGTAGTAGTAGTAGTAGTAGTAGTTACAGCAGCATGGTATAGTATAGCCACAGTAGTAGAACATAATTATAATATGGTGATATCAGAAGTAGTATGGTATAAGGCTATTATCGCGATCACATCAGACATAAAATGTGTAATTTACATTTATATAAACATGATCCGAAAAACCAGTAGTTGAAGTTCAAGAGATGAAACAAAATTCGCACACATAGATAATTCTACTGCGCGTATTTGTAACAAAAAACACATGTGGCAGCAATGCCCTGGACGCATATCCCGATTAATTACATGAAAAACGTCAGTTAATTTACTGCCGCGAAAAACTGCTAAACAGAAGCTCATAAATGTGTCTAATTTCCATTGCGCTGATTTTAGTAGGAGGAATTCCGCCGCGCTGTTGGACTGGGAGTAGTGTAAATGTAGAACCAATACCGAATAGAAATAAAAGTGAATCTTTTTAATCATTTCGACTTCCGAGGTTTTATAGCATTGGAAACGACATCGGAGACTAGTTCCGAATTTGTCCGAGTACAGGGCCAGCAACGAAATCAAGAAAGCTAATCAATCGAACATAAAACTGGAAGTTCCGCTTTAACAAGTTGAGGAATTTTACCGTTTCCAAATGGAACTATCTCTGAGATTGTTTTTCACCGAAAGCTGATGACTAGTAGGAATTCGTCGTGGGATTTTTAGCCATGTTTTTTCCCCCTCCTATTATGATCCCGACGTGAGGATATTCAAGATAATACCGATGCATGACTTGCTCCAAATTAAAATTTCTCTCCCAGAGGGCATTTTACTGTCAAAGAAAGGGGTCTGAAGTACGCAGGCGAAACCTAACTAGTTCCGATCAATCTAGCATTTACCAAATGTCCGCGCGAAGGACAGGGAGCCGACGCCCAGACCTCAATCCGATAATTCTAAAAACCTGATTCCAAGAGCAAGCTAAATTTCAAATCTGAAATTGATATTATTTCCGACAATGCAAGCACATGCCACAAGATATCGCATTTGTTGGATTAAAACGGGAAAATAGCACCACTCCCCAATCCCCCTGTTCTTCTTCTTCTCTCTCTCTCTCTCTCTCTCTCTCTCTCTCTCTCTCTCTCTCTCTCCCCCCCCCCCCTTCCCCAACCTCCCCTCTCGATGTCTCACAATTCCATAATATATAAAACAACATTGTCTGTCTGGACATACACAACCACTTTGTTACATGATGTACGCAATTAGCAATAATATAAACGGTTATATTTTAACGAAATCTATAGAACCACATCGTCGCCTGAGAACTAGAGTGTTCTTTGTCCAATGTAAAAAAAAAAGGAATTATATGGGTAAAATTAGGCCCTTGTTCTATCTCCTCGCTAAGTTTCAACCTCAAAATAGCAAAATAAAGGCGTTTTCGGCGTAAGCCACCACCTTTTATATAAATAAGGATATGCAAAACATTTTCTCAAAACCGTTGTAGTGGGAGTTAATTAGAATAATTTGGTTCTCATGCGACGACATAGTTACAATGTTTATGCCGTGGTATGTATACATACTTTATTTTTTTTATCAAACATAGGAAATAAATGGATTGATACTCGACATGGGGTCTGCTGTGGTGCAGGAATATGACGGTGTTATTATCCACACATTTCTCCCAGTATGGTTGTCACAGACTCGCAGATATAGTGTTTACCAGCTGTTTACCGGTGTTCAATCTCCACGCCATTATTTTCATCAGACTTAATGATGGCTGCCACTAGAAGACCGTTATACTAATTCTACCCACACTGTTGCCAGGATCCAACCTATTCACAGAGTAGCTCCCGGCTTTTACACTATTCAGCTATGAAACCCGGAGAACAATGCACGGTGAAGAGCCAGTGCGTCTTACCTAGAGGCCGGAGGTGTGCAGAAAAGCTGCGAGAACCCGGATGTAATCAGAGAATTGGACACCTTCTGAAATGAAGTCGTCCTCCAGAGGAGATTTGGATGACTTGCGCGTTCATCGTCTGGGCGGCTGTACCTCGCAACACATCACTAAAGCATTTAGCATGGTATTACTTTTAATTGTCACTCTAGAGACGCACATGAACTCACAATAGCAGGTATTGTCTGGAGGTATTGTTCGCCTGTGGCTTGGCTTGGAAGTTCATCTTGTAATAGTAATTTCTGGAGGTTTAAGACAGATGGATGAATATACTCTAAATCCATTCTGAGATGGGTTTACTCAATAGTGTCTCGTGTATTGGGTAAACATATATCTAGTGGCAATTTTCAATAATTAGTTAGTTATGTTTTAATTCAAATTTCGATCTCCTTTGTTTTGGGCGTAAAGTGACATGATGGTGACATGATAAGTTCGCTTTGACTCAGTATTTCGTCGTGTCATTATTCATCCCCGCCTTTTAATGTTTTATGTCAATGTGTAATTATCACATTGCAAGAACAAAGAACGTAGAGATTAACCTCTGTATAGTATACACTTAATAACACCAAAGCAAAAAGAAATCAGTCACGGCGACTCCTGAGATGAATATACGTGTCAGCGGATGTTTTTTGTTCTCTCTCTCTCTTACACACACGCACACACACACGCACGGACACGCATACACACACACGCACACACACAGAGTCAGCGGATGTTTTTTGTTCTCTCTCTCTCTTACACACACGCACGCACACACACACGCGCGCGCGCGCACACACACACACACAGAGTCAGCTAGTAAATTCAGTCCACCTTTGCAATATTAGTGAATAGTGCTATAGTACTGGATAAGACTATTATTGAATGGGATGTGCTGAGGACGATCGATGAATAACATGGTTGACTATTGAGTGTAAAAGGTACTGACATTAAGTATTGCTGTATTGCATGAGAAAAATCAATGCTGTTTTTGCTGACATAATGGAAGTATCGGTAATGACCATTGCGTATGTCACTTACTGGTTGTAAGTAAGCCATAAATGCCACAGAGTCGACCAATGACCTCGATGAATGTAGCCACTCGCAGTGGCTCCATATCTCACTGGTAATGATAAAATACATGATAGAATACATGATAGAATACATGATAGAATACATGATAGAATACATGATAGGATGCATGGTAGAATTATAATACATAGAATACATCACAGAGTATAGAATACATGATAGACTACATCCATGCATAAGAGCAATTCGAATCCATTATAGCATCAGAAGAAATGTTAGAATACAAGTATGATAGAATGCATTGTAGAATACATGCTATATAGTATATGAAACATTGAGATAATACCGTTATATGATATAGTTCATGTTAGAACACATTCGCATAAATACATATACAACATCAAAGAATACCTAATCGAATACATGATGTATTACATAATATAATACATTGTAGAATACATAACATATTACAATTGATAGAATAAATGATGGCATGCATGCATCATAGTTTATTTTCTTTCAGTGGCGTAGGAGGAATGAACTTGAGAGTGGTTGACACCGAGTGTTGAAAAATGACAAATTTCAAGACGACCATTGTCTAATCTTCCTCTTGATTATCAGCGGAGAACGCTAACTCTAGATTTTGACGTGAACAAACTGGGAGAGTATCCTGAAAATCAATTAGGCTACTCTAATAATTACACCCGATAATTGGAATGGTAAAACACACACCTTGATCATTCTCGCGTACAAGGCGCGTGACCCGGAGAGCACGTGCAATACGACACCCATGCCCGCGAGACAAGGGAGGGGACAAGGGAGCAATCAATGGAGACATGATGGAGAGGTCCACACGATTTACATTATGTTGCTTGCTTGCAAGAGGGGGCGGGTGGTAGCGCAGAGGTAGAACAGTTGGACTAAGGTTCCAGGTTCAAATCCCGCCCCGGGTGCCCGGCATCAATATTCGCGAAAGTTACCTTTCTGACGCGATATTGATAGGATGCGATATCTGTAGAGTGGCAATGCAGTTAT
>JAUTBT010047148.1:0-16372 GCA_032361225.1 Lepetodrilus schrolli | reverse complement strand
AGACTAAAAAATGGGGTCCACGGTTGACCGCGCGGTTTAACCGAATCCGCGATGTAATGAAGGGCGTTATGTCGGGGGTTCACTGTATTTCTATCACGGATTCCAATTCCGCACAACCAGAATTCACGAGCAAAGACTCAACAATGACTAATACCAATTAATTTACCCTTTAACGTAAAAACAACCATCCGCATACAATTCTGCCAATTAGATTAGTGGCGAATAAATTGCAGCACTACCTAGCAATTTTCAGCTACAATAGTGTCTCCTGAAGGGCGATTTACAAACAAACTGCTCCCTCCTAAATATTACAGAGTGCTCGTACATGACACTATGGAGTCAATAACGACACCCAGAGAGCCATGCAGGCAATCAGCAGTGGTGAATAAACAACCAATATGAGGGTGTTTCCAACCAGCCATTACAATTGGCAGCAATGTACGAGCAATGTACAAGCCAGTTGAAGTAATGTATTGGGAAATTCATTGGTGTCCAGCCAACAGGGACATGAGGGTTCTTATGATACTTCATAATAATAGTCAGCAATGTACAGGAAACTTATAGCAATGGATTGGGATGATTCACTGATGTCTAACTGACTTTGGTCGTGAGGGTTCTTCTCATACTAAACGCTAATTGTTGCCAATGTATGAGCAATGTACAAGAAAATTGAAGCAATGCATAGAAAGATTAACTTGGGTGCCATTCCACAGAACGATTATAGCACTACAAGAGTTGAAAACTGGCTGTATAAATGTACAGTCATGACTGTCGTAATGCTATGTTCTCCACTTGGAACATGGTCCTGCCTTTCATGAAAGGGTTGTACTGTCCAGGTATAAATATAGATTTACATGTACTTCATTTCCTGCTATTGTACAAATATGGCATACGCCCTGATGTACTTACACTCGGACTACAGTCGTGAAACGTAGGCCTGGTGGCTAACCGACATGGACATGAGGGTTCTTCAGATACTTCATGCTAATAGGTGCCGATGTATGCGAGTTGTAGGGCGACTAGTTGGGCCAGTAGCAATACCACACGGCCCTTATCGGCCCTTATCGGCACTCAATGACAATATTAACAGTCATTTACATTCTGACGAACCACTGGAAAGTCGTACTTCACAGCTATGTGGTAATTGTGGTACCCGCTTAATCATACCGCTTGACGTGCTTTTCCATGGAACTTCTTGATGAATTAGGGGACGGGTGATTATTGCTGACCAGACAAATACATTGTGTGCTTTATGCACACATTTGCATGTGATAATTATTCTCTGTGACATTATTTCCTATTTTGGACTCAACATCATCCAGTAATGTGTTATTGTCAGGGAAAATTGCTAGACATGTTGGTGTAGGAGTCCAGCCATTACAATGTGCAACAAAACATGTCCAAACATGAAAAATGTGCCCCAAAAATCTAAATCAGATAACATACCAAACATAAAATCAGATAATATACACTGTCATAATTATCGGTAAATGTTCCATATCAGCAATTGTATTTTTACTACAAAATTTGGCTTACATATATTAATCAGGATAAGAGCCACCAGAAACCACTCATATTCTTGGCTGACAAAGCCCCAGCAACCCCCACATCCACAATGAATTAATCAACTAATGACCGATATTACACTGCTATGGTCAGCTTTACTGTGTATAGACTTGGTGACCACTGGTCAATGAATACAACATGGGTCCAGCTTCAAAAATGTATTGGCACCAGTCCTGTAATCTGAGCAAACATTACTGATGCTTTTAAGAAATCTTGAGAACTAAGTGAAATAAAAAAGTTAATTTATCTAAAATTCATTACTACACATCATTTTGATCCAACAAATAACCATGTTGATGTTGGCAAAGATAAATTTAACACAATTCAAGGTAAAATATGTTTTATCATATTCCATGGTGCATATAGGTGTGATAATGAGGGCTCACTGTACCTATAAAGTGATTCTTGGAAACTCTTTTACAATCTTATAATTTATAATCATTCAAAATTAATTTCTTACTATATAATAATATTGTAACCTGTTATTAAATATGACAATCATAGAATTGCATATATATTAAAATAAATAATTTTTCAACAATACACACCAGAAATAATTTACCAGTCTGGATGCTATAATTTTAATTCAATGTTCTAGTAACATTTTGAAATTGTCTTGACCCGAGAAATTAGCTTGATTAGCTTGTGGAAGTGTCTCCACAGTGGTCAATATTTGTCCAGTGACTTCAACTGACCATGGTACATTATTGACCAACACCAGAGATCTGATATGCATTGAGATTATCGATGTTAGTGAGAATTCTGACAACCAAGCCGACAGCCACAACAATAGCTATGACAATGGCCATGACAATGGACACAAACAATGGACATGGCTGCCGGAGCCACCCTGATTCCTCCTTGTGTTACATGGCCCAGCGTGACCTGGATTACCTGCTGTCAGTTTTCCTGACAAAATTCCAAACAAGGACTGTGTTAGTGAACCAACTTGTCCCACTTCAAAGTGAAATTGTCTCCTCTATTTCCCGACGAACCTGAGTTAGAATATCCACTAGCGTGCTAAGAATTTCCTCGAATATGGGAAAATTATAAATTTGTATGTAGACAGTTACATTAAAACCAGGTGGAATCCTCACATTTTAATAAGAAATTTATTCTCTTGTTTCTAACATACAAGTGAAATATAGAAACTCATAGTCTCAAGCCCAACGCAAACGGCAAAGAAAATTGTTAAGCTAAACAGGAAACATGTTTCAATAAACATAAAGACCTGGTGACCGCACACGTCCTAAACAGTCAATGCACACAGCAAACAAAATCATCGAAAACACGTTTTTGTTTAGCTAAACATGTTTTTTTGCTTGCCGTGTGCATTGGGCTTTAGGATATGGATGTTAATGTTTCCTATGAAGGCATCCTTAAAAACATGCCACTACAAAGTCAGACTACCGATATTTCCCAACAATTTTTCCCAGTCCTATTTTGTTTGATTACCTAACAACAGTTTGAACGAACCTCGATATATTTGTAAATATGGATATGACATGGTGCCACTACACAATCTTATGAGTACATTTATAACATTATGACAGACCTCTTTTATCTACATGCATAATATAAACATTTGTCATCAGCAAATCCTTCTGTAGTAACAGAACTGATGATACATTTGTTCAACCTTGATTGATATATAAAAGAAAAGTATTTAGTACAAGGAAATCGCCCATGTCCTTAAATCTTGTTAGTTGAGCCAGAGATTGATACTTTTAGTGGTGTAAAAAATAAATATTTGTAACCAAGCGAGATGAGAGGCTCGCTCCTACTGGTCTTGGCCAGAAGTGATACACCTTTTGCTCAGGCAGCGGAGTGTGTTGAACTCACAATACAACAACTCGGATTCAACTCCCAGGATTGCAATGGTCCTTGGTTACACAGTGATAAATACATATTTCTAACAATAATGGAATGGCACCACACAATTTATCATGTGTCAGCTTGGCACAATGATGGAGGTATTTAGGGCAATAGTGCACATCTGCAGGCTACTGGAAAGCGCTAAAGGACAATAGGAATATTCTAATTGGAAGTATTAAAACCGGTTCGTATATAAGCCAGACATACTTCCCAGACAAATTGTAGAGATTTATGTGATACTTTGGCAGCCAGGCTGCTACTCCTGGTCACGAAGAACCATAAAGAGCAAGATGAACATGTTAAATATCTCTATAAAATCTCATTACCAAGAACACACACCTTTACTTATCACTACACTGCAGTGCAATGGATGTCCTACACTATTTATATAATGAATTAGTGGAATTGAAATTAACAGCAATTTATGGGAATATTGAACTTATTATAGCAATTTAATATCAAAGCTAAAGTAATGTATATAGTGTTTGGTGTATTTAGAAGTTAGAATTCAACAGTCTAAAATAGAAACCTCATTAGAATTCTCTTAGCAGGATTCATCCAAATCACTGTAATAGGGTATCTCCTGTTGCCTTCAGCATGATGAAGGTTAACTAAGACAGCATCTATTTTTACAGCTTGATATATAGAAATATCTATGGGATATGTAAAGGAATTATATATAACATGTCTGCTTAGATAAAAACCCTTTAAATAATTATCTACATTATTTACATTCCCGAGAAAACAAGTGAGAACATCATATCTAATATCATCTGAAAAGCAATCGTCATTTGAGAACACATCAGATGATGTATTTCTTGGGAATAAAGTAAGCCAAATCTGTGGCAGTGCCATTATGTTCCTCATCTAAGGCTTTGATGCCTCATCCTTGAAGCCACATCTCTGTCAGTACCTTATTGACTGACACCAGTTCCATGATGCATACATCCGTCTTCTGTCCCGAGGAAATGTCAATATTCCTCATTAACACCAGTGATTCCTAGTCAGGATCATCTGGTGATCAATGCAGGTAATCGACACCAGTAAATACCACACCACTCCCTTCCACTCCCACCCCCAGTACTGGACGTCCATCACACCCTAGGGACATGACTGTCAGCATCCGTCCCTTTCTTGTCATCAAGAAATATATGACTACATTGAGAGACAGATTTTAGTCAGGTCATTATGATGTTTCATAGGTGGGTGGTAGTGCAATGGTAGAACGTTTGGACTTCGGAGCCAAAGCCCCGGGAGCCTGGCAACAATGTTCATGAAATTTATCTTTCTGACACAATATTGATAGGATGCGCTGTCTGTAGAGTGGCAATGCAGATATCTTCCTTGGTTGCAGGTTTTATTGCAACATTCAGCACTATGGATGTTGTAGGTTTCCTCCTGCCCTAAACTGACAAGCCATGACATAAGTGAAAGAATCTTGAAAGCGGCTCTAAACGCCAATTCAATTGTTTTGTTCTTTTAATGGAGATCCATCGTACCTTTGGGAAATGGATGCCAGGATCTATCAGAAGAATCAGTGGAGACTAATTTCGGTCAGGTATTCTGATATTTCAAATTCTCATGGATCATAATTTTCCCCAATGAACAGGAATAAACAACTAGGATGTATATCTCAACATGATTACTGATTGTGTTTGTTTCTCAATGTCCATATGAGTTTCTAATCATGCATTCTCAACACTGGAAAGATGAAGTGAAATCTTAAAGCATTGACATTTAATAAAGTTATGTCATTTCTGTAATTCCAATCAATTTAATGTCAATAACAGAATGTACATAACCTTCCCTGGATAATTTATAGCTAACAGTGAAGAACATGCCATTAATCTAAAATACAAAAAAAAACAAGATTCAATATTGAATATGTTAAACATGACCTTATGCTTGAAAGAATTTACGATTGTTCCATATCTGAAAGTTCTCACTTGAAGGATTTTGCAAAGGTTCTCATATTGTCATGATCTATCTTTGGCCCAACTTCCATTCACATTTTTTTTCTCATAGCAGCAGGACTATTTCAGTTATAGATCCACTATAATCGTTAAAATATAGTTTCCTACACATTATAATCATTCAAACATAGTTTCCTACAAATTATACATTAGTCTTAAGTCTAACCTCCTGTCTGCTGGTGGCTACTGTGGATGCCCTACACAGCAATGATTGTGAATAATCTTGCAGTGGAAAAGACGAGGAAGGAAAAAAGAAAAATAGGATTGCATTTATAAACACTGGCAAGAGGAGCCAGCAGGCTTCCATAGACATGATAGCTGCAATGTTATTGATACAGAAACAATGTTGATGGAAACAAAAACATAGAACATGTGGTGTATTAGCTTGAGATAGTTTTCTGGTTTATTTGTAGCCAGGATCAAGTGTCAAATATGCTTATCTCTTTGCTAATTTCCATAACTTGTACGGTATCATCCTGGAAATCCATATCAGGCTTCGTCATGATATCGAATTATCAGACACGATACGCACTCACATATATGAAAACCAGCATGAGATAACCAAACTATATTGAAACTATTCTATTCTATACAATGGATAGATAAATACGACTTGCTACCGGTCAGATAAGAGTGGCCAAGTGTAAACAACTGGACATCACTGGTATTCACTGGTATCAGCTTGGAGGTGTTAACAACCCTGTTAGAATTCCATCACAATCAGCTGACTGAAGTTATCTCCCTTCTGTGAAACTATCCGAAAGTTCCTTCATGATAAATAAAGATGTCTACTATAACCGGCAACATTCAATTTGGTACATGTCAAATTAATTTTTATGAAATAACACTGGATCCCTTGAGAGTGAAATTGAAAATCAACTAATGTCAAATTAATTTTTATGAAATAACACTGGATCCCTTGAGAGTGAAATTGAAAATCAACTAAATAAATACACAGACTGTAGGTATTGGGGTTTTTTTTCTGAAGAAAGATAATTAAAAATGTATAGAATACAAGATTTAAAAAAAATATATATATATATTCAACTTATTTCCAAGTACAAAAATTAAAATCACATAAAAAGCATTTCATATTGTGTGGAATGCTATAGATTGATGAAAAACTTTGACCCTGTTAAACCAAGATATCTAATGTTAATAATAAGCTTATTATGAAAATCAAAGTAATTATATGTATGCATAAGACCCCCACCAAATACAATGTATACCAAGTACAATTCCTGAATCATGAATTTCCATTTATAATAGATCTAAATTACTTTTAGGTCAAATAATATACCAAGTGATGTGTATTTCACATTCTATGCTGAAATATATCGCTATTGACAAAGACCGACAGTTCATGCATGAAATTAACATAGGTGCAATGCGAATATCTATGATCTATGATTGACAGCATAATGGCATATTTGTGACAAGTACATATTTGTGACAAGTACATACGAATGTTGCTCAAGCTGTAAGTAAACTCCTTTATACTTCATTGTACATTATAGCCAGTAGTCCAAATATTTGCTTAATTGTGTTAGTTTCAATGTGTCGAAATGGACATATTATTACAGACTGCCTCGAAATAGAATCAATTTCATGGTTAATCAAACACGTTCAAGTCAATATTGAGCTTTTGCTTAATGCACAATGCTGTCAATTTCAACAAGCAACTAACTGAATCAATGACAGTATTTATTTCAGCTATGTTTTCTAAGGTCATCTATCAGTCAATGAACAATTATATCTGAAATTGGCATCAATCAACAAAAATCTACAAGATTATCTTTAAAAAATGTACTAAAAACAACTGGGCACACTTTCATTACGAGACCATAGCGCTGTTGTATCTATGTTGCCAATTGCTGCGAGACTACTGTCATCACTTAACGGATACGCGAGCGTCATGAAAAAGGTATGTTATGGGAGATATTACCAAATATTAATACCCTTGCAAATAACAATAATTCTAAATTGAAACACAAATCTAAATCAATGGAACGAAAAAGAGAACTCCTAGTATTCCTACAAATCAATCTAAACCAAAAGTGCTTTAAAATGAAATGAAAAAGATACACCAAAGACATGGCAGTCTATAGTGCTCAGAATGCCAGCAGATAGTAACTAAGGCAAGGTTCCACAGATATCAATTGAAATGCACTCCACATAGCTGCCAGTCTTCTATGGCATTACATAACCGACAGGATTCTGCCATGACAGCAATGTACGAGAAGTGTCAAGAAATCAAAGAAATCTCATCAATTCCGGCAGATATTTTTTCCCTGATAACAGGAGATTGCGGTACAGGCTCAACGTCATCGATATCATTGCTGAGTGGGGACATATCTGAAACAACATCATCTCCAGACATGTGAAGGAAGGAAACTGCTGACAGTGCAATTTTTCTTGCGCTGGCTACGACACTGTAACTGATGCCACTGTTGGGGTTAATCCCCACAATTTCTCCACACCGTTGATTCCTTCGTGATAGAATTTAATCAAGCTCGATTGAAGATGGGGGAAAAAAAATTACAGCATGTTGTGAATCAGTGGTAAGGTGGCACAATGTGACAAGCTTTAACCCTCTATCTGTTGGAGGCAACAAGAGATGCCTTATAGAACAATGATTGTGGTTAATTTAGAAGAAATATGGTTAATCACTATCTGTAGAACTTCCATATCAATAATTTCATGGAAATATTATTGTTGCTGACATGTTGTAATGGATAAATATCGTAATAATACTTTCCTAGCAACACAAGAAAGCTGTGAAAGATAATAAACTCGTGAAATATTATTAACTCATTGCTAGGCAACACAATAAAGTAATTATCATATTCTTAAAAAATAATAATCCCAATTGTACCTCATTGCAGGATTAATTTAGAATATAATCAATCACTTTTGTAAGGAAAGTAAGGAAATGTGAAAAATACACTGAAGAACACTACTTGATTGTAAAGAAGATTACTATAGTATATTTAACCAAAAACATGTATTTTGGTTTCTAATTCTTAAATTTCTTCTTGCATTCTTATAACATTTACATGGAATTTTTATTACCATATATACAATACTGCCTAAACAGATTATAACAAAACATACTTTCTTTTTTATTATTTTCTTTTTGAATTCTGTCACTTGTCAGTTGAAGGCAGGAAGAAACCTGCAACATCTGTAGTGCTGAATGTTGCAGTAAACCTGTGAGCACTGGCTGATATTGAAAGACCAAGGATGATAACTGCATTGCCATGGTACAGACAACACATCCTACCATGGGCTTTGGCTCAGAAGTCCAAATGTTCTACCATTGCGCTACCAGCTGCCCCACAAAAATTCAGACAAAATTCCATGGTGGCAGTGTATTTTAAACATTTGCCACACACCACAAAGACCTCATAATATCTTGATGCCTTGACCCTAATGTATTTTCATTCACAGGGTCATTGTCAATGCCTTGGCACCAACTCGGCTGAAGGCGCATGAGGAATATAAATATAGATGCCCCTCCACGAGAGACATTATCACATCGTTTTCATGGCTTTAAAACCGACATTGTGAATTTCCCCAATGTGATTCAACGGCAGAAGAAACATTGTTGTGAATTTCCCCAATGGCATTTTTTACGGCAGGAAAAAGAATCAATTTACAGTCCATTATTTGAAAATGAGAGAGAAAAATTTGGAGGATGAAATTTAAAACTGTCCCTTTTGTGTAATAACATCTGTTCATAATATTTTGATAGTTTTGGTTGGTTGACGACAGTGCAATGTTGTAGGGAGTGCAGAATACACCAGAGGATATGATACGCCAGATCATGTCAGTATATATTCTCTAATCGAGAAAACGTGTTGCAGTTCAAAGTAGGTAATGGAGCCAGTCAAATATTTGTACAGGAGAAGTTGACTGTTAAAATGTATGACACATTGCATTAGATACTGAAAATACAACAAAGTTCCAACATGTGATACTGTAAATATATCTACACAAAGTATTAGATATTACAATTATTCAATATTATCTCAACATACTCAAAAATGTGATTTAACAAATAACGTTATTTTCTATTCCCCTATAAAGAATAAAAGAAGTTCAATATGTGTATGCGAAATGTAATTTATACCATAGTTCAAATGTGCTTCAACACAACGTACTAAAATATATCCAACATACAGTATGCAGTGTGAACAGAAGATTAGTCTGTCCATCTCATGCATTTATTCAAAAGACAATTTTAGTATGCGACTGAGAGTCAAATTACAGATGCCCCAAGAGATGAGCAGAGAGAAATGCAGATCAGTGGATCTCGTGTTGCATCCCTTCAATCAGGTTACATGACTATGTCACTACGTCACTGGTGAACTTGCTGTTTGAGTGAGGCTCCTGCATTAACTTGCAGACATATCCTTCAGCAATGCACTGACATAAAGTCTGTTCAGACACCTTCTGAACGTAGTTAACTGCCAATATACCATCTCAATTTCCTCATGGCCATGCATTTTGGTATCATGCATTTTATATGAACATTATCGCATCCAATTTCCAGCAAGTCAAACCTATGTTCGTAATTACAGAATACATTCATAAGGAAACTACTACTATATCGATATTATCAATATAATATAACATCATGGCTGTAGAATTCTGCTTGGAAATGGCACCATGTATATGCACATTTTTGGCAACATAATTAAGATCAAAGATCAGACATTTCAATTTTTCTCATTTATTTTGTGAGTCGGCATTAATGTTCAGAGTCATCAATGTCAGCACTTGTGGCGGCCTCATAGCCACTGAAGATGATATCATGGTGTTGGACAATCATACTGTGTTTGGCCACATCGCTGAATGCAAATGCTCTTGGACAATAGGGAATAGAGCCGCCACTCCAGCTTTGACAATCTCATAGATAATTGCTTTATAGATGAATCGCAAGAGGATCTTTTTGAAAACTTAAAATAATGTAATTTTGTAATCAGTAATAAGCTGATGATAATAAAAACCAACACACCGAGTAATGACGAGTAATTATGCGTAACCTACATCTTGAACAGTTATACTCTGCAGACAGATTTAATTTAGAGAAAATTGAAAGAAAATATAATTAGGAAAGATAATTAGATATTTGATTTTGAATAAAATTTAATGTTGTCGCTTGTTGTTATGCTGAAACGATATGATTAAGATCTGAGGATTTCTAAAAATAAATAACTTCAGTTTAGAGATTAAGAATTATAGCCACACAACTATCCATATATGCTATCTGTCTATATTCATGTCCCAGGATATATCTCGAAATATTATTTCCTGAAGATGCATCAATATTGTACTCTTCAGGGAAGCTTAACAGAGAGGTGGACTATACAGTTGTTAAGTACAAGTAATTGAACAACATACCATAGAAATGACAAACATTTATATGTATAAAATAGACGTTGGATTTACCAAAGGAAATGAATGGAATGAATATAGAGATGGGAATACGATGAAGACTAGACAGCCAAAGCCTGGCAGATATCAAGCAGGTTTTCAACATGTTGGTTGAAGGGTACAGAAAGTGTTACCTCATCTGTCATGCTATGCCCTATAACATTGCACATATGAACTACCGATATGTACGACATGAATGATACGTGTGATATGTACGACATGAATGATACGTGTGATATGTACGACATGAATGATACGTGTGATATGTACGACGTGAATGATACATGTGATATGTACCATTTTGCTGACATATGATATATGGAAATAGTAATGATATATACATGACATCAGGAACTAGTTCCAAGTTGACATACTATTGGCAGACTGCTGCTATATATACTTAACAAAATAAATTAAGGGCTGGAAGATATTTTGTGGGGAAGCTTTCTACCAAATTTGGAACTCGGCTTTATGAATCTGATGCCATTGTTCTTCCAATATGTCTACTAGTCCTTGAAGAGAACTGGATCATGTAGACATTTAGAAATTCTTCATTGTTAAAATTATATAAAGCTAAATTTATATGTTCAAAAAGGCTTCTGGCCCTTAATTAATTTTGTTGAGTATATGTGAATCATAGGTTCTGGTACTCATGTTCTTAGACTAACTTTTATCATGAAAAGTCAATATTATTGACAGTATGATGTATCTACATTTCCTTGATGATATTAATAACTTTCTCAAAATATACAACCATAACAAGACATATCACAAATTGATTAAATATCATCAATAAAATGTTCCTAATTGTTTGTTGTGGAACATGATAGACAGCCTGAAGGAGTCAGGATTTAGTAGAAACACAAAACTGCCTGATTATTAATACCAGTATCTACAAAATATGAAAAACAGCATTGGCAAGTCTATACCATTACAATTAATACAAAAAGTAGTAAAAAAAAGTTAAAGAAATCCCCATATCATTCGTAGCAGAGACTAATCTCTAGAATATGACATGAAAGATAGGCAGGTATCAAGCAGATCTATTTCTAATATCTGCATGTCTGCAAGATGATAAAGACACGATTTCAAGCGTGCACTTCAACCTGTCTCTATGGGGAGACAACTTCCTCACCTACACGAGTCGATTTGTCTATTTCAGTCTCGCCATGGGGGAACCTACGAGGGTTGTGCTTGCTTGCATTTACATTCCGCGATTAGATAACTGTTGCAGATGGCAGTGATGAGAGCTTGATGGCGGGTCATGGTCTAAACAGTGTTGTATACCAATGTCTGGCGTCTCGTGAGAGGGCGAGAGAGTCATCATGGACACGGGAGCCTCAATATGGTTCTGTGAGCTGTATACAGTTTATCATGGTGTATAGGATATCACTGATGTCTGCCGATGTTCTGCATGATACATGCCTGTGAATTCAGAGTTACTAGTGAGTGAATCTTTTGGGGTTTTACGTCACAGCGGGAATCTTTCACCTATACGTGACGACAGTTACTAATACTAATAATATGTTGTTATTTTTTATAATTACTTCAGGTATTACTGTTTTGTATTTTTACAGACATTTCAGGTATTGCATCACAATGGCTTAAGTAAAATCGTACAGATTGGTTCAAACTCACTGTCAACAGTTAAGACGTATTTCTGAACAAGTCATAAACTTCAAGAAGAATTTAGTTTTTTTTTATTAATAACCATCTGCTTGCTGAAGACAACTGTAAATTCCCTTCTATATATGAGAGCTATGGTTACTTCAGCAGGAAAAATATAATAATGAAGACGTTATTCTAATGAATTATAATATCCCTGCAATGGCAGAGGCACTTAAAAATTGAATCCAAAAGAAGGTCAATGTCTCAAATTATTATTCAATGCTAACAAAAGTACTAGCTGCAGTTTACTATTTAGCTACAGAGGATTCCAGTAATTATGCATCAACAAAAGTACGCACCAGATCTCAATGCGCTCGGTTAATCACTACGTGTGGCATAAATACACGGGGCAGAATGAAATCCAGCTAGGACTGGATTCACTAAACATTATACTTCATGTCTGCATTCTTACTTTCAAAGGTTGTTTTCACATAGTATTTTATTAAATTCGTCACTGATCATGCTCATCAACTGACACCATCTTGCAGCTATTTTTAGCATTTTAGAGATCTGTAGCTAAAGGGTGCCATATAGATAGCAAAACAGTAAACGGGGCACTGTTTAGCTACAGAACTGCAGTTAATATAAGTACATGTATCAACTAACAATATGTAAAGAACAGTCAACAAAATTCCTGTTGGGTCTAAATTATCAATCGGTATGGCTTTGAATAATAGGGCTGAGATAAATGGGAAGGTAAGATCTCTTGCTACAGGAGATCTGGTGTCTGTTTTACATAAAACATCCATTTACTGGTACATCTGGGAAGTGTCGGCTTCCAATGGTTAAAGTACAACTACACCTCCTGTCAATTGCCTTGTACATTTCACCAATTATCTTGTATATTTCAAGAATACCCAGGTCTGTATGTTGGGAGGAAAAGCTAAGCATATATTACCATAGTATTCTACGTCAAACTGCATGATCCGTCACGCCGTGGCTTGGTGCGCATAAAACAGTGTTACTTGACATTGTACATCACAGTGAAAACAGACAAACAATGCACATATGTAATGCATATTTCTTCTATATTACTTCAGGTGACATGGAAATTGACACTGATATATGCTCCTTATGACATCACAATGTACTGATATTGACATCTATATGGGCATTAACTGATATGTGACATGTTCTGTGACTGCATATTACAGAGGATAAATATGTTTATTGAATTACAGCATTCCAGTATCAGCTGTTTTGTGTCAATATACTAAAAATGGAAGAAGTTAATGTGATGCACTAGAAGTGGTCTGTCACTTATAGGATGCGCTGTCTGTAGATTGGCAATGCAGTTATCATCCTTGGTCTTGTCAGTGCCAGTCAGCACTCGCAGGTTTACTGCAACATTCAGCGCTACGGATGTTGTGGGTTTCCTCCTGCCCTAAACTGACAAGTCGTGATATAAGTGAAAGAATCATGAAAGTGACTTAAAACCACAATACAACAACAACAACAACAACAAAAACTACAGGTGTTGCAAGTTTCAACCTTCTGTAAACTGACAAGTTGTGGCAACAACTAAATAACCTTGAAAGAGGCTCTGAACTGGGTGAAAGATTCCCGCAGCGACGTTAAACTCCAAAGTCACTCACTCACTTAATTCAAACAAAACCAAAATCTCGATAATCAATTCTCAGAAATCTTGGTCATCATATACACATCAACCAATCGAAGCCTGGCAATCTAGCGTCTGCGGAGCTGTAGCAGGTGAGCACTTACGTTACCAAGATCACATTTGGATGCAATATTAAACATTTTTTAATATATTTTTTATTATATTTTTCTACATTCTAACTAGGAAGAAATATGAAAAGAAATCTACAAAAATGGTGAATGTATTACCAATGCAAAAAAAAAGGTAATCTAAATATACTCAACAAAATTAAGGGCCAGTAGCCCATTTGCACATATAAATTTAGCTTTATATTATTTTAATAACGAATAATTTACAAACATCTGCAGACTCCTGATATTCTTCAAGAACTTGTAAATGCAGTGGAAGAAGAATGGCACCTGATTCCTCAGCAGAATTCTAAAATATGACAGAAAGCTTCTTCACAAAGTACCTGCTGGCCTGTAATTTGTTTTGTTGAGTATATAATGATAAAGTGCTTTGTTTTTAATATACCTAATTTGGTTTATTTCTATTTTTTAGGTGCGATAGCAGCAGGTCTGACCACCCCACTTGATGTGGCAAAAACACGAATTATTTTAGCCGAAGTATGCACAATGATTCATTTCCTGTAGTATATACTTCATAGGGTCGTGTATGTAAAATCGGCCATACATCCTTTGATTATTATTCCACCATGTACCCTGCACAAGTGTCCACTTGTATGAAGTTTATGATTTGGACAAATTGAAAATATTGTAAATTGTTGTCTCTCAAGGTATACCAACAATATTGTAAATTGTTGTCTCTCAAGGTATACCAACAATTTAAAAGTACATGCTCATTTAATTATTTGTCACTGATTCGACCAACTGCCTATGGAGGGAGGCATGATATTCTGCTATATTAAAATGCTATACAGTCAAACCTCATTGTGTCGAACCTCGGGGGCCCATTCAATTACTTTGAGACATCATGTCATTCGAGACAAGAAAGTTGTCGAAATAAAAGATCAATAAAAAGAAAATTGAATGCAGAGTTCTCCATACATGCTTATTCAACATACACCATAAATAAAAGTCAACAGTTGTGTTTATATTGTGATTCATGATTCACGACAGCTAGTTTCCTGGATAGAGGGTGTTTAGAAATCTCCAATCCAATTGTAATACATAATCCGCCTTTTATAATTACCCTTCAAAGGCCCGGTGAACATGTTCGAGACAAATATGCAAAATATATAGTAGTTATGCTCATTGGTACCTGAATTTCACTTTAACTTATTGTATGTATTTTTGTTACAAATTCGACAGAGGTATCTAAATAATGATAATTAAAGAAAGAATTGGTCGGGACCGAGAATGTACGATATTCGAGACTAGAGAGTTCGACACAACGAGGTTTGACTGTATTGAAAAACAGTGGGACATGAAGAAAATGTAGCTTGTTGCCCAATATACATTTGTAGACAAATGAAATGTACAAAGTTTCAGCATCATCAGGTAAAATATGTGTGAGCATGAAATAATTATGTGAACAAACCGTGATTGTATGCTTAAGAATTGGTGGCTCCTTTTCAGAAAGGGAGTGAAGTTGCTCGAGGTAGTATATATCATGCCTTGCGACATGTACATACAGAGAGAGGAGTGGAAGGGTAAGTTAGTAAAGGTGGGGGTGGAGGTGGGGAAAGGGGGTATTGTCTGGAGAGAGAGAGAGAGAGAGAGAGAGAGTATTGTCTGGAGAGAGAGGGGTAGAGGTGGGGAAAGGGGGTATTGTCTGGAGAGAGAGGAGAGAGAGGGGTAGAGGTGGGGAAAGGGGGTATTGTCTGGAGAGAGAGAGGGGTGGGGAAAGGGGGTATTGTCTGGAGAGAGAGAGGAGAGAAGAGAGAGAGAGAAAACTGATATTATGCGAGGCCCTGCTGAACATATAATTTTTGCAACCAAGTTGACACGAATGTGAGATTCTTTTTATCATATAACTGTAGAAACTATTGTAATATCGATTTTCAGTCACAAACACTGCATACAGTATAGGCAAACATCTTGGGAACTGGGTTAAAGCACACGGACAAAATATAGTCCCAAGTAAATGTGTAAATATTAATACATGTGTTTGCATATTTAGTTGAAGAAATCTTTTTACTTTATACTGTAAATCATGAAATTAATGCGAGCAGGATATTAATGCGAAATATGCGATTGGCTTATGGCCGCATTTAATTCCTACGCATTATGGA
>JAUTBT010047137.1:0-16374 GCA_032361225.1 Lepetodrilus schrolli | reverse complement strand
TCTCTCTCTCTCTCTCTCTCTCTCTCTCTCTCTCTCTCTCTCTCTCTCTCTCTCTCTCTCTCTCTCTCTCTCTAAAACAGATACCGTAGTAATTAGTACTGTCTCTGCAACTTACTGTAACAACTATAACTGTACTGTATATTTTGGATTTTATGCAACTATTCATTTATGCAACTATGTATTTAGTGTTTTTATACAGCAAGTCTTGCAATTATATGATATTGGAAGTGTTCAGTTGGTATATCACTTTCAGTGAGTTGGCCCTATCAGGTAACCATCCAATGAGAAGTTGATATGCGCTAGGAGTCCATTAGCTTTCTAGATGTTTTTCTGTGAACAGTAACAACGAGATAATTACCGGTGTATGGTTACGCCCAGCGAAACGAATGCCATTCAGCTATATTATTTATTTATTTCACTATCAAATGTCACAAAAAGCCTATAATTATTATGTAATTCATAGGAAAATATACTTTGTATTGAAAACGACAAATGGTTTATTGTCACCAAGACTATTTGACACAATAATGTGTACATCAGTTTTCATGCTGAATACATATAGAATAACAAAGTAACATCATGGAGGATGGCAATAAATATACATCATACTAAGTAACATCATGGTATATAAATTTAATGACAGCAAACGACACGATTCTATAATGGCCAATGTCTCGGTATTTAATGATTTTTTAATGAAATATATAATCAGATGTGCACGTGTTATCAGTTCTTGAATACAGGTGTAATTCCCAAACAATACGTATGTGAAATGTTTGGTTTCAATGTGGTTCAAAACCACAGCCGTATGCATGACGTTGTTTTTGGCTAATTAATGTACATTTCCTATGCACTTTTAAAAATAATAATGTTAGGAATAATTCATAGACATGTAACTATATTTGAATATGTATGGAATGAGCTGGGTAATGTATTCATGGAATGCATCTGTGGGTACTGAAAATGAAATCATGCAGTTATCATCCTTGGTCTGTCAGCCGCCAACCGAAAGTGCCTTTCTCACTCATGAGATTGTAAGATTCCTACAAGCTTAATTATGATGCTTAGACCCCCATTTTATGGGTCAAACAATCCATTAGGATTAGTTATACATCAGTTGGCTGATAATGTATGCAGCCATTTTGATTTACATCATAATTAAGCTTGTAGGAGTCTTACATATTTGAAAAAGGCACATTCGGTTGGCGGCGGCCGGTGCACGGTAGACCCTCCCAACCCACGGACTATGTCTATTTTCAGTTTATTTGCGCAGAAGAAGAGTTTCTGCACGCCGCCGAGTTCGGAGACCTTCCCAACTTGAAGAGGTTGCTCGAGGAGGTTCCAGAGCTGAACCCGGACTGCGTTGACGCCTTGGGTAGGACCGGTCTCCGTCTAGCTGTGAAGAATGAGCATCTGGAGGTATGTACGTTACAAGTATTTCGGATCAATACTAAACGTGTTATGATGTTCTTTATCTTTGTTGTGATCCTTACGTACTGTATTGTTTTGTGCTTGGAAAACAACGATTACGTGACTACAAATGTAAGTGGATAGATAGTACAGAACAATAGACCTACAGTTTGGCCATGTACTGGCTACAGGTACTACGATAGGTCTATTATCTACACTCGAGATCAAATGAAAGTAGACCGATCAATAATTGCTATTCAATAACAAAATTCAATTTAGGAACAAACAAATACTGGAACGTGCAGCAATCAAGTTACAGTGAAATAATTGTGACCTGAATGAGACCTAACATCGTGAAAATTGTAATTATGACTAGTATTCGTTTCATATGTGTCCTTAGTCAAAAGCTGAGTAAATACCAGAAGATATGAACAGATGAAAGTGCTGATGCACTTATGCCATATACATATGCTCGTCTCAATCAATACGGTGGCTTCTATTCATCCATTAGGACAATGTAGCAAAACGCCGCCCAATAATCGAACGGTATCTGTACAGGATGGTACTTACTTTGTAACTTGCACATTTTTTGTGTACAATTATTTTTCTTTAGTTTCTCCATGCCATTTAATCCAGAATAGAGCAGAACAGATATTTGTTCTCATAAAAAAAAATAACTGTTCTGGTTTGCCTGGATAATAATTTCAATTCAATGATGCACAACGGCGTGTTCAATTTCATTCTTGACATGCAGGATCTTGTGTTCTCATTGCTATCAGATTATATTACACAATGTCATTTGCTAATTAGAGATTCGGTGTTAAATTCAATTTAGAATGTATCAATTCACGATTGATGCCTCTAAATTACAAACAGTAGTGCCTTTATCCCCATTCTATCATTACACAAACATTGAAATTCCACCGGAATATATTTTGATATAATGCTGTAAGTTTTGATCTGGGCAAAATCATCCGCCACTTGCCGATTTAATAATGACGTCACAGCTGGTTCCCGGTTGTTGCGCGACCCCTGATCTACATAGTTATCGGGAGACAAGTTTAGCAGCTACGTCACAATGAAAATAATATATTAATCTGGACCGTCAGCGAATACGTGACGTCAAAGTGCTAAGCATTGTCAAGTACGTACTTTTCAAGTCTGGAAATTTTCTCCGACTCGATTCTTGTTGACAATACAATTAGTGTTCGGAAAGATAAACTCGTTGTAAACTGATCCCGCGAGGTACATGGGTTGATGCACATGAAACCATGTTCCCCACGAAACTGGTTGACAAATGTATATTATAAGCCAGATTGGAGTTATCCGGCGCGCAATGAACCATGGGATAGCATCGGGGTGAACAAACCACATATACTCCATACACACCCAACTCCGCACATTGCGTAACAATGATAAAAGCACAGGAACCGAATCCTCTTGTAGCATGGCAAGACCGATTGGGCCGTCATTTAAATTAAGTAATTAAAAATATATAGAAAGGCGATCAAAATATTTACATTAAGCCATGATGTAAAGAAGACATTGAAGATTATGTTTCAACTTAGAATAATGGATAGATATACTCATTCAGCAGCGAGCTCAGCTGTTTGCTAACCCAGGGCTTGTTGTCTGGGTATAACTTAACTTCACGTGTAGTTTTACACTGTCCACGCATAAAGAAACATAGCTTGTAATTATGTCATTGAGTTCGTCAAGGTTGTCACAGTCTCCACGAAGGAGATCCCATCCCAATTACATAGACCTCCATTACATAGACCACCATTAAATAGACCACCATTACAAAGACCACCATTACATAGACCACCATTACATAGACCTCCATTACATAGACCACCATTAAATAGACCACCATTACAAAGGCCACCATTACATAGACCACCATTACAAAGACCACCATTACATAGACCACCATTACATAGACCATCATTACATAGACCACCATTACATAGAACACAGTTACATAGACCACCATTACTTAGACTTCCATTACCTAGACCATCATTAAATAGACCACCATTACATAGAACACAGTTACATAGACCACCATTACATAGACCACTATTACTTAGACCTTCATTACAAAGACCACCATTACTTAGACCTCCTTTACATAGACCACCATTACATAGACCACCATTACTTAGACCACCATTACATAGACCTCCATTACATAGACCACCATTACATATACCACCATTACATAGACCAGCATTACATAGACCAACATTACATAGACCAACATTACATACACCACCATTTCAAAGACCACCATTACATAGACCACCATTACATAGACCACCATTACATAGACCAACATTACATAGACCAACATTACATAGACCAACATTACATAGACCACCATTTCAAAGACCACCTTTACATAGACCACCATTACGTAGACGACCATTACTTAGACCACCATTACATATACCACCATTACATAGACCAACATTACTTAGACCACCATTACATAGACCACCATTACATAGACCACCATTACATAGACCTCCATTACGTAGACCACCATTTCAAAGACCACCATTACATAGACCACCATTACATAGACTACCATTACATAGACCTCCATTACGTAGACGACCATTACAAAGACCACCATTACATAGACCACCATTACAAAGACCACCATTACTTAGACTTCCATTACGTAGACCACCATTTCAAAGACCACCATTACATAGACCACCATTACAAAGACCACAATTACTTAGACCTCCATTACGTAGACCACCATTTCAAAGACCACCATTACATAGACCACCATTACACAGACCACCATTACATGTACCTCCATTACGTAGACGACCATTACAAAGACCACCATACATATACCACCATTACAAAGACCACCATTACTTAGACCTCCATTACCTAGACCACCATTACTTAGACCTCCATTACGTAGACCACCATTACAAAGACCACCATTACTTAGACCTCCATTACGTAGAACACCATTTCAAAGACCACCATTACATAGACCACCATTACATAGACCAACATTACTTAGACCTCCATTACGTAGACCACCATTTCAAAGACCACCAT
This sequence comes from Lepetodrilus schrolli, assembly GCA_032361225.1. Classification (NCBI taxonomy): domain Eukaryota; kingdom Metazoa; phylum Mollusca; class Gastropoda; order Lepetellida; family Lepetodrilidae; genus Lepetodrilus; species Lepetodrilus schrolli. The sequence continues at coordinate 11,874 of JAUTBT010047137.1, read as the reverse complement.
TACATAGACCACCATTACGTAGACCACCATTACATAGACCTCCATTACGTAGACGACCATTACATAGACCACAATTGCATAGACCACCATTACATAGACCACCATTACATATACCACCATTACATAGACCACCATTACAAAGGCCACCATTACATAGACCTCCATTACGTAGACCACCATTACATAGACCACCATTACATAGACCACCATTACTTAGACCACCATTTCAAAGACCACCCTTACATAGACCACCATTACGTAGACCAGCATTACATAGACCACCATTACATAAACCTCCATTACATAGACCACCATTTCAAAGACCACCCTTACATAGACCACCATTACGTAGACCAACATTACATAGACCAACATTACATAGACCACCATTACATAGACCTCCATTACATAGACCACCATTACATAGGCAACCATTACTTAGACCACCATTACATAGACCACTATTACATAGACCACCATTACATAGACCACCATTTCAAAGACCACCCTTACATATACCACCAGTACATAGACCTCAATTACTTAGACCACCATTACATAGACCACCATTACATAGACCACCATTACATATACCTCCATTACATAGACCACCATTACATAGACCACCATTACTTAGACCACCATTACATAGACCACCATTACTTAGACCACCATTACTTAGACCACCATTACATAGACCACCATTGCATAGACGACAATTACTTAGACCACCATTACATAGACCACCATTACATAGACGACCATTACTTAGACCAACATTACTTAGACCACCATTACATAGACCTCTATTACGTAGACCTCCATTACTTAGACCACCATTACATAGACGAACATTACTTAGACCTCCATTACATTGGTCCATATTTCCTTTTGGTACCAGTTGATCATCATTTACTTATTATATCAATATAATCATTAACACGTATCATTTGGTATACCCTGTAGAAATCACATACAGCATTGAGTTCACTGATGTTCACGTCTGTGTTTGCTAGGTAGTCGAAGTGCTCTTGAATCGGACCAACCAGGAGCAGATCTATGAGGCAGTCCTACAGTCCATCAGCGCGGGGCACGTGCAGATCGCGGAGACCATCCTGAAGCACAAGCGCTATTTGAACATGTGGCGGGAGCGGCGGAAGCTAGGGGACCAGGACGGCTTCTACAAGAAGGCGAACGCCGAGTCGCAGTTCTCGCCAGACATCACGCCGCTGATGCTAGCAGCTCAGAAGAACCAGTTTGAGATCGTCCAGTTACTGCTGAAAGAAGGGCGAATCCAGAAGCCGCATAAGTATGGCTGCGGGTGCAACGAATGTTTCCAGAAGATGAAGTTCGACCAGCTACGTCTTGCCAAGTACAGACTGAACGCGTATACTGGTCTGGCTAGCGAGGCCTACATCTCCCTGTCCTCTGCCGACCCTATTCTCACCGCCTTTAAGTTGGGCAAGGAACTGAAGTACCTCGCTAAGATTGAGAAGCATTTCAAGGTAGAATCTGATTATATTTTAGTTGCTATTAACATGAACTTTATCTATATACTTTGATGCACGTTTCGTTAGAACTCGTATCGGATAGAGTTCCGGTCATGCGTACATGGAGAAGTTAGTTGAAACTAAATCTGTATTCGTTTCCGCTATACGTACGAGGATATAAAAGGTAGTCTTAAACGAACCAAGATGTACTGTTGAGTAGCTTCCATAGACAGTCACAGCTTGGTTTAAATTAATGTGTAGGCCGAATCATCAATGCAAGGGGGTTCTGGGGGTTGTCGGATTTCACTGTGTTTAAACATTTGGAAAAAGTGTAGGCCGCGGCCTACACGGCTTATAGGAAGCTACGCCCCTGGCTACGCTGACACATTTTGCGCTATACAAATATCAATATGTATGTATGTATGTATGTATGTATAGCTATGTATAATATGTAATACGTGTTTGAAAATGTTTGCAATTACACGCAGAATATATTTATAGATGGAGTATGATATATTGGCTGACCAACTGAGCGAGTATGCCGTGAGACTTCTAGATCGTATTCGAACCCAGGAAGAGCTGGATATAGTATTGAACAAGACAGAAGACCAGGGTGTAGAGGAATACCAAACTCTAGCTAGACTGCAGCTGGCTCTGAACTACAAAGAGAAAAGGGTATACCACATTAAACATCTTATATATACACAATCAATGCCTACATGCTACATGGTATACACGTGTGCATGCATTTATTCTTAGTTAATTCAGAGAATAATTTGATGGAATCTCATTGATAATTGTATATACTCGTGATATTGTCCAATTAGACATGATATTTTACACCCGCGTCAAACACTCAATTTATAGAAGCGGTAGTAAAATACCATGTATGATTGCATTGCTGCTATATCGAACTTGCTGATATTACTGTTATTTATATATAATTATATTACAGTTTGTAGCCCACCCCAACTGCCAACAGCGTCTGACCCACCTATGGTACCACGGTACCCGGACGTGGCAGCGAGGTGGAGCTGTACAACGCCTGATGTCTTTCATTCTCTTCTGTCTGGCCTACCCCCTCATGGTGGTCTGGTTCATTCTGGCACCAGAAACCAAGGTCTGTTTGGAGATGTGTGCTCTACTGTCATGTAGACTGTGTGGAGATGTGTACTGTAGTGTCATGTAGATTGTCTGTACGTCTGTGCTGTACTGTCATGTAGATTGTCTGTACGTCTGTGCTGTACTGTCATGTATACTGTCTGGACGTCTGTATTGTACTGTCATGTAGACTGTCTGGACGTCTGTGCTGTATTGTAATGTATACTGTCTGTACGGCTGTGCTGTTCTGTCATGTAGATTCTGTGGAGATCTGTGCTGTTCTGTCATGTAGATTGTGTGGAGATCTGTGCTGTAGTGTCATGTAGATTGTCTGTACGTCTGTGCTGTACTGTCATGTAGGTCGTCTCGACGTCTGTGCTGTACTGTCATGTATACTGTCTGTACGTCTGTGCTGTACTGTCATGTAGATCGTCTCGACGGCTGTGCTGTACTCTCATGTATACTGTCTGGACGTCTGTGCTGTACTGTCATGTATAATGTCTGTACGTCTGTACTGTACTGTCATGTAGATCGTCTCGACGTCTGTGCTGTATTGTCATGTATACTGTCTGTACGTCTGTGCTGTACTGTCATGTAGATTGTGTGGAGATCTGTGCTGTAGTGTCATGTAGATTGTCTGTACGTCTGTGCTGTTCTGTCATGTAGATTCTATGGAGATCTGTGCTGTACTGTCATATATACTGTCTGTACGTCTGTGCTGTACTGTCATGTATACTGTATGTACGTCTGTGCTGTACTGTGATGTAGATTGTGTGGAGATCTGTGCTGTACTGTCATGTAGATTGTCTCGACGTCTGTACTGTACTGTCATGTATACTGTCTGGACATCTGTGTTGTACTGTCATGTAGATTTTGTGGAGATCTGTGCTGAATGTCATGTATACTCTCTAGATGTCTGTGTTGTACTGCCATGTAGACTGTCTGGACGTCTGTGCTGTATTGTAATGTATACTGTCTGTACGTCTGTGCTGTACTGTCATGTAGATTGTGTGGATATCTGTACTGTATTGTCATGTAGATTATGTGGAGATCTGTGCTGTACTGTCATGTATACTGTCTGAACGTTTGTGCTGTACTGTCATGTACATTGTGTGGATATCTGTACTGTATTGTCATGTAGATTATGTGGAGATCTGTGCTGTACTGTCATGTAGATTGTCTCGACGTCTGTGCTGTACTGTCATGTAGACTGTCTGTAGGTCTGTGCTGTACTGTCATGTATACTGTCTGTACGTCTGTGCTGTATTGTCTTGTAGATTGTGTTGAGATCTGTGCTGTACTGTCATGTAGATTGTCTCGACGTCTGTGCTGTACTGTCATGTATACTGTCTGTACGTCTGTGCTGTACTGTCATGTAGATTTTATGGAGATCTGTGTTGTACTGTCATATATACTGTCTGTACGTCTGTGCTGTGCTGTCATGTAGATTGTGTGGATATCTGTGCTGTACTGTCATGTATATTGTCTGTACGTCTGTGCTGTATTGTCATGTAGATTGTGTGGATATATGTGCATACTGTCATGTAGATTGTCTGTACGTCTGTGCTGTACTGTCATGTATAATGTCTGGACGTCTGTGTTGTACTGTCATGTAGACTGTCTGGACGTCTGTGCTGTACTGTCATGTATATTGTTTCGACGTCTGTGCTGTACTGTCATGTATACTGTCTGTAGGTCTGTGCTGTTCTGTCATGTATACTGCCTTTACGTCTGTGCTGTACTGTCATGTATACTGTCTGTACGTCTCTGCTGTACTGTCATGTAGATTGTGTGGATATCTGTGCTGTACTGTCATGCAGATTGTCTAGACGTCTGTGCTGTACTGTCATGTATACTGTCGACGTCTGTGCTGTACTGTCATGTAGACTGTCTGTACGTCTGTGATGTACTGTCATGTATATTGTCTGTACGTCTGTGCTGTACGGTCATGTAGATTGTGTGGAAATCTGTGTTGTACTATCATGTATACTGCCTGGACGTCTGTTCTGTACTGTCATGTAGACTGTCTGTACGTCCGTGCTGTTCTGTCATGTATATTGTCTGTACGTCTGTGCTGTACGGTCATGTAGATTGTGTGGAGATTTGTGTTGTACTGTCATGTATACTGTTTGTACGTCTGTGCTGTACTGTCATGTAGATTGTGTGGAGATATGTGCTGTAGTGACATGTATACTGTCTGGACGTCTGTGCTGTACTGTCATGTAGATTGTGTGGAGATCTGTGCTGTACTGTCAGGTATACTGTCTGCACGTTGTGTTGTACTGTCATGTAGACTGTCTGGACCTCTGTGCTGTACTCTCATGTAGATTGTGTGGAGATCTGTGCTGTACTGTCATGTAGATTGTCTCGACGTCTGTACTATACTCTCATGTATACTGTCTGGACGTCTGTGTTGTACTGTCATGTAGATTGTGTGGAGATCTGTGCTGTACTGTCATGTATACTGTCTGGACGTTTGTGCTGTACTGTCATGTAGACTGTCTGGACGTCTGTGCTGTACTGTCATGTAGACTGTCTGGACGTCTGTGCTGTATTGTAATGTATACTGTCTGTACGGCTGTGCGGTACTGTCATGTAGATTGTGTGGATATCTGTACTGTATTGTCATGTAGATTATGTGGAGATCTGTGCTGTACTGTCATGTATACTGTCTGAACGTTTGTGCTGTACTGTCATGTACATTGTGTGGATATCTGTACTGTATTGTCATGTAGATTATGTGGAGATCTGTGCTGTACTGTCATGTAGATTGTCTCGACGTCTGTGCTGTACTGTCATGTAGACTGTCTGTAGGTCTGTGCTGTACTGTCATGTATACTGTCTGTACGTCTGTGCTGTATTGTCTTGTAGATTGTGTTGAGATCTGTGCTGTACTGTCATGTAGATTGTCTCGACGTCTGTGCTGTACTGTCATGTATACTGTCTGTACGTCTGTGCTGTACTGTCATGTAGATTTTATGGAGATCTGTGTTGTACTGTCATATATACTGTCTGTACGTCTGTGCTGTGCTGTCATGTAGATTGTGTGGATATCTGTGCTGTACTGTCATGTATATTGTCTGTACGTCTGTGCTGTATTGTCATGTAGATTGTGTGGATATATGTGCATACTGTCATGTAGATTGTCTGTACGTCTGTGCTCTACTGTCATGTATACTGTCTGGACGTCTGTTCTGTACTGTCATGTAGACTGTATGTACGTCTGTGCTGTTCTGTCATGTATATTGTCTGTACGTCTGTGCTGTACGGTCATGTAGATTGTGTGGATATCTGTGTTGAACTATCATGTATACTGTCTGGACGTCTGTTCTGTACTATCATGTAGACTGTCTGTACGTCTGTGCTGTTCTGTCATGTATATTGTCTGTACGTCCGTACTGTACGGTCATGTAGATTGTGTGGAGATCTGTGTTGTACTGTCATGTATACTGTCTGTACGTCTGTGCTGTACTGTCATGTAGATTGTTTGGAGATCTGTGCTGTACTGTCATGTATACTGTCTGTACGTCTGTGCTGTTCTGTCATGTATATTGTCTATACGTCCGTACTGTACGGTCATGTAGATTGTGTGGATATCTGTGCTGTACTGTCATGTATACTGTCTGGACGTTTGTGCTGTACTGTCATGTAGACTGTCTGTACGTCTGTGCTTTACTGTCATGTATACTGTCTGGACCTCTGTGCTGTACTCTCATGTAGATTGTGTGGAAATCTGTGCTGTACTGTCATGTAGATTGTCTCGACGTCTGTACTGTACTCTCATGTATACTGTCTGGACGTCTGTGCTGTACTGTCATGTATACTGTCTGGACGTTTGTGCTGTACTGTCATACATGTACATGTATAGCAGAGTAGTCGGTTGAGGTCAGTGCTGTTTTGGGTTTGTTTTTGTTTTAATTTAATTAATTAGTTTACTGATTTCTTCTCCTCTTAAGTTAGTTTTTATTGGGGTTTGGAGCTACTTTCAAGATTATTCCCGTTCATTTTACCGTTCTTAACAAGTATTAACTGCTCAAGGCAATATTTCGAGAAATAATAGTAACAAAAGAACAGGTGCTCAGAAAAAAAATGGAGCATGATTCCTCTTCAGCCAGCCGGGTTTAATCCTGGCTCGTTCTAAGATTATTCTCATTGTCATCGATTACAGTGGCTGTATTCTTTTACTCCTGTTAATGATAGAGCTTCCTGTATAATATCTTAAATACGGCAGGAGAGTGGGTCCTTTATGAACTGATTGGTGAAAGGTATCAAGTTTAAAACCTACCCCGGGGATGCATCTGGCATCTCAATGTTCACGGAAGTTACTTTTCGGACGCGATCATGGTAGGATGCAGGAGACTACTATCTGCAGTACTGTGTCTCATTCTTTGTTCATTAGTACCAGTCGGTACTATAAAGCTTAGTGCAACACTCAGTACAAATACCGCTATCGGGTTCTTCTTGTCGTAAGCTGACAATCCGTGAGCTGAGCAAAGTAATCTTGAAACACAATTGAAAAAAAAGACAAATAATAAGAATTGAATGCATCCTTATTACGAGCATTGCTTTTCAGCTTGGTCGAATGTTACGGGCTCCGTTTGTGAAGTTTATCAGTCACTCTCTATCCCACCTGGCTTTCCTCTCCATCATCGCGATATCGGCGGCTCAGATGTCCTACACGATCTCAAACCAGAAGACTCTCCGATCAGAACAGCCCGCCATGTTTATTCACTACCACGAATTTCGGAATTCCACGAACATCGATCTGTTTCATTTAGACTTCCCATTACGACCTTTCGCTCCTACCGTGTCACAGGTGTTGATGACACTGTGGGTTATAGGTAATTGAACTAGATTTATATATCGTTCATTCCAAAATACCTAACTGTAATAAGTTGTAGAATGCAAGTGTCAAACATTCCAATGACACGCACATGTTCCGTTTGTTTGAAGAACCTGAATTTCAATTCCAATCAATGGAAGCTTCCATTACAAAGATTTTTTTCTTAGTTTAATAGGATGTTCTGAGAATTGACCGTTATTGCAAAGTATATGTCTCCCTGGGCAGATTGATCACTTGAGCAGGTGCCAATTCCTGTCCATTTCCATAAACTGTCAACATGCACACGCAGGGTGAATGTATTTATGTCAAAGACTGGAGACCATCGCAACACACCTTCTAAATAGCCATTCAATCGATGGAAAACGTGTTAATTTTACGTATTATTTTATTATGTTCGTTGGGAACTTTTTGCCACTAGCATCTTTTATGGTCCCGCAATTCCTTGTATTATGATAGTTTTTCAGTTGATTGTAGTCTTATGTTGTTCCTAGAGGCTACAGTTCATTGTATTCTGATAGATTCTATGGCGTTGCTGTTCTTTGTATTATGTTATAATAGTATTCCATGTTTCTGCAGATCATTCTACATTTTACACAGTATGCCAGAGGTCTCTACTTATTCGTAATACATTCTATTATTATTCCAGAGCCCAGGTATAGAGCTAGTTGTAATCTGATATTATTACAATAGGCAACACTTCTTTGTATTCTGATATTATCATAGGGTACTTCGTTCATATAAAAATCAATTGTCAGATAGTATTATGCATAAACGTAGTTTAGTCATGAATCTATGCTCGCCATTATTATTCATACATCATAAGTATTAATTTCTCATCTATAATATTGTATAGTAACATGAATCAGTTAAAACCATTCGTCAAATAGCATCATCGGTATGTTATACATCCAGTAATCGATAGCAATTTTCTGGTATATTATGGACACTAGACAGATGCCCTGTGTATAACGGTTTCGCACCTGTCTACTTTAGGTTTCATCTGTGAGGAATGCAGTCAGATCTTCATCGCTGGATTGGTCAAACACGTCAAAGATTTGTTCAATTTGCTGGACTTCATCGTTCTATCCACGTACACATGTGCTTTTACGCTGAAGTACTTAGTAATGATTAAGGTGAGCTATGATGATACTGGAGGGGAGCAGTGCATACGTTCTGATAGTCTGGAGGGGAGCAGTGCATACGTTCTGATAGTCTGGAGGGGAGCAGTGCATAAGTTCTGGTAGTCTGGAGGGGAGCAGAGCATACGTTCTGATAGTCTGGAGGGGAGCAGTGCATACGTTCTGATAGTCTGGAGGGGAGCAGTGCATACGTTCTGGTAGTCTGGAGGGGAGCAGTGCATACGTTCTGATAGTCTGGAGGGAACAGTGCATACGTTCTGATAGTCTGGAGGGGAGCAGTGCATACGTTCTGGTAGTCTGGAGGGGAGCAGAGCATACGTTCTGATAGTCTGGAGGGGAGCAATGCATACGTTCTGATAGTTCATCAACAGGGTATCGTTTCTCGAAGCTCCCATATCCACTAAAATACCATAGCTCTCTCGTAAATGTTCGATCAACATGTCTTAAAGATCGCTATGAGTGCTTATAAATGGTCTCATAACAGATACGAGAGCTTCTAGAAACGATACCTTGATGAGCATAATACAAATGTGACTTGTGTGACTAGTGATGATGTAGCCATGCAACACCGCATCCTGTAAACTGCATCTTCATGGATGATATTGTACATCATGAACTGCATCCTCTGAAGCCACTACCACACCATTGTCGATACAATGTTAGGAATATGTAATGGTAGATTTGAAATGCAGGAGTCATCGACATGTGCGATCAAGGGAGGTTACTCGTAATATCGATATTAATGTGAATCCATATGACGTATTTTCAGGTGTCAACGTGGTTCATATGTGGTCATGGAAATAGATAACTAAAACAGACATTTGGTGTAAATTAACAACGGTGTTGTCAATTCTTATTTAAATTCCCACAAAAGTTTCATCTCTATTTGGATTATTTCCATATATAACCTTTTATAAACGAAACTTATAACCAACATATACATGTATGGTTGTAAAATACATTTGAAGATATTGTGAAACTAATTAAACGTCATACTTTAAACAAGAGTGTACTGTACTCTGAATATGTAAACGTATTAATATGAAGGCGCATGGTATTGTTGCATAAACAATGTGTTTTTTTAAAATAGACATTAAGTACAGATTATGTGTAATGAACTGTATAACCATTAGCAATGATCAGGGAATAGACATATACAAGTACAGATTATGTGTAATGAACTATACAACCACTAGCAATGATCAGGGAATAGACATATACAAGTACAGATTATGTGTAATGAACTGTACAACCACTAGCAATGATCAGGGAATAGACATATACAAGTACAGATTATGTGTAATGAACTGTACAACCACTAACAATGATCAGGGAATAGACATATACAAGTACAGCTTATGTGTAATGAACTGTACAACCATATAGACATATACAACAACAGATTATGTGTAATTAACTGTACAACCACTCGCAATGATCAGGGAATAGACATATACAAGGACAGATTATGTGTAATGAACTGTACAATCACTAGCAATGATTAGGGAATAATTATGACATTAATACTTCAAATAGCTTCAACGTCACAATTCAATTCCTACTTGTCGGTAGAATATGTTTGGAAAACACCTTAGATCCAATGTATAATGTCAGAACTGTATCCTCGAGGTCAGCTATAAAATAAATTTGATTAAAGTTTTAGATGGCGTTATACTTTCTACAATCTAATTGTACATGGTCATAATTAGATTATTAAAAACATTATCTGTAATTACCTCATTACTAGCTACGAAGATAAATACATTTTCAAAACTATTCCATTGTAAGCAGAATAAAACAACCGTTCGTTTTCGTTCCTTATGCCAGTATGTTGCTTGTAGTTTTCACATTAATTTACATGTGGAAATATCTACCAGTTTGCATCATCCTGGATTGATTAATAACAAATAAGAGCTATTACATTTGGCAGTCCAGATGTCTTCAGCATTGAAAAGAGTAATTGGTGCACGTTAGAGTCTCAAATAGCAATCATGCAATGTAAGATGTATAGATCTGGCTCCTAACAAACTTAACAGAATCATCAAGTTTAACAAGAGGAACAAGAAAAAGAAATCAGTATTTCCTTAATTTGGAATCACATGGGAAAAATATAAAATCTACGTGAAATAGTGTTTACTGGTAGATTTCAGATAATGGCTGGAGTATGAAACTGCTCAAATCGAGAGAAAAAAGTCAGCTATTTCTTTTTATTAAGCAGCTATATTGATTTTCCATCACACTTTGCATACATTATACATGTATATGGTTACTTATGAATGTTGAATTGTAACACAGCTCCTAGCTGCTCTGTCCTGTATCACGTTATTTTACTAGCTGCTATGTCCTGTAGAACGTTATATTACTAACTGATATGTCCTGCATCACGTTATATTACTAGCTACTATGTCCTATATCACGTTATATTACTAGCTGCTATGTCCTGTATCACATTATATTACTAGCTGTTATGTCCTGTATCACGACTCAATGTTCAGTTCAGTCGAAAATAACGAAAATATTTCACCTAACACGTCCGTATCACTATTTTCATTCTAGTGGTGTTATGTAAACTCTAAATTATATGCATTATGCCATTTTGCGGCACTAATTTCACATTTCCTTGCTGTTAATTCTTCCTATAACAGTTACATTTTGCGGTGGATTATCTGAGTCACGGCAATCTAACGGTGGACTTTGACAAGACGTATTCAAGTCTGTACTGGATGAACGCTGGTGAGTTGGCAACCGTGTCGCCATTGATGGCTACATCGTCATCAACATGCAATAAGTGTACCGAGGACAGCAGCAGTGATAAAAACAACATGCATTTTACGTTGAAATTCACTTAATTTTAGATTGACAAATTGACAAATTGACATGGAGTTATCAGCTATGTCCTTGACATTTCAAATGAGGAACGTTTATTAGGGGTTAGCATGTTAAATATCAGCAAAAGTAATATAAAGATAGTGTTGCTGTTGTCGACATATATCAATTATATCGCCCGTTAAATAAATTAAAATTATACTTGATATACACCATGTGCACTGTCCTTTATTAATGTTCTGTTTATTAGAATATACTGTATTGCATATCATTATGTGGCATGCACAACCTCTCCTGAATTATGACAGTACGCCCTAAATAGTAAAACATGGCATACACATTGTAGTATTATAGATTACTACTATTACTACTACCACTACTACTATTACTACTACTACTTATTATTATTATTATTATTGTTTTACGTCGCAGCGGGAATATCTCACCCATAGGCGACGACTACAGCGTTACTCTA
>JAUTBT010047126.1:0-16374 GCA_032361225.1 Lepetodrilus schrolli | reverse complement strand
ATCAGGTTCTCGGTCACCCATCCACGAACCAGCCGAGCTCGAACGTGCTTCACTTTAACCTGAGCGGTCAGCCGTGCGATGCACGGGACCATGTGCCACCACATATTATTAAATAAATGGCAGATATTTTCAACTTCCTTCAAATTATTATTGCAGTGACACTACTCCTTTTTCTTTTTTAATAATTTTTTCTTTTTTTTTCGAATTTAGCATCTGGCCCCGAGATTACAAATCATTTTTAGTATGATTTCATGCTCAACTCAGTTTTTTTTCACCATATAATATTTCATGAAATTGCACATAACAAGTTTCGTAATCTTGGGGCCGGATGTCCATTTAACAATAGAATTAATTATACAGTTCAGAACATGAAAGTTAGAACACACTGAAACTATTTAGTATTTGCTTTGTTTCAGAGAGAACCTCACCCTTTAGTATGGGCTAAGCTCAAAGGTTACCCATTCTGGCCAGCCAAGGTAATGTTATAATTCAGCTTTATTTAATTATGTTAAGCTACCATCAAAAGATAAGGGAATGTATAATTATATAATTTTTTTAAATCATTCAAATTATATGTATCGTCATTACACAGCTCATGCACTTGCAATATAGCATTGCCCATGCATTTTCGCGCATTTTTCATTTGTGACATATACCACTTTAATGTGGCCGCATTTGGAAGTAATATAAAAACATCAATGTCATAACATCAGTATGGCACAGTAGAGAGTGTGTACATTTTATTATCCAACACGGACTAAGTAGGGATATTCGGAAATCAAAATTAGAAACAATAGTCCGAATTCATGATGAGGCATTCGTGTTACAAAACAGCATGACTTGTGTTAAATAAAATAAAATATTTTGTAAAGAAGAACTCTTTTTTTTGTTAAATAAGAAAAAAGGTTTTTGTAAAGAAGAACTTTCTCTTTTTTTTTGTAAAAAGAGAATATTCTGTCCTCCAAGGATCACTGCAATTGGTGAAAGATTCCTGCTGCGACATAAAGCAATATCTATCTCACTCACTCACTCACTCCACCCACAGGCTCTGAGAGAGAATGACGGGCTGGTGGATGTGCGGTTCTTCGGTGCTCACGACCGGTCGTGGGTGTCCCCGTCCCAGGTGTTCATGCTGTCCAAGGACATCCCCACGCCCATGAGGAACAAGAAGCAGGCGGGCTTTGACAACGCCATGGACGAGGTCCACATCCACATAGCCAAACTCAGGTACTGGTGTTGTCGTTGTCAGTGACACCCTGACACGTCAGTAACACCTTCACACAGCAGTGACTAATACCGTTGACACACCAAAAACCAAAAACACACCAAAAACATTGATGCCATTTAATACAGTTATTTGCTGTTGTTGATACACAAAATTTAGTTAGAAAGCAAATCGGTCCCAAATCCTGTTTGTAAGTGGAAGTTTTCATTTAATTCGGTTCCAGTTTTGCCCCAGTTCCATTTGTTTGTGAATGGGTGACGTCGAAATTTGTGGCGTCATAATCGTATCAAAACTTATTAAAATGGAATTTTGTGTGTCAACAGTATTAGTGATGTGTCATGTTGACATCTCGGTACCTTAGTAATGATTCAATGATATATTGATGCAGTAGTGACACATTGACATAATCATTGACACTTATGTGACACATTGACTTATCAGTAACTTTGTGACGGTTCCATGATACATTTACACATCCATGACACTTCTGTTACTCATTGACATGTCTGACACTTATGTGACACATTGACATGATAATGACTTAGTGATGTGTCATATTGACATATCATCGTCGCAAATGGGTGAAAGATTCCCACAGCGACGTTAAACTCCATAATCACTCACTCACTATTGACATATCCATGGATTAGTATTGATTCGGTGATGTATTGATGCAATAGTGACACATTGACATGATGAATGCCACTTCTGTGACGTCGACTTATAGGTGAATTAGTGATAATTCTGTGTTACATTTCCACATCAATTACACTTCTGTTACACATTAACATATCGGTGACTTAGTAACAATTCAGTGACATATTGGCACACTAATAACATATTGACACATCAGTGACAATTCTGTTGCACATTAGAATACCAGTGAATTAGTAACAATTCAGTGACATTTTGGCACAATAGTAACACATTGCCATATCAGTGACACATTGAAAACTTATCAGTGATATTTCAGATAATTGCTTCCCCCGACAAATAATTGAAAATAGATGTGAATGTATGTTACTTGGTGACATTACTTTCAATACATTAAGTACCTGCTAATTAATGTTTTTGGTTTCAGTGAGAGGTTCGAATCCTACGAGTTTGCACCATTCCGCACCCCGTACGACAAATCAACGTCATATACGCCGATGAAGAAGAAAACGGAAACTGCAAGTGTTAATCCTGCCAAGATGAGACTATCTGTCCAATCAAAATTCCCCAAGGCATCACATTCTTTCAATGTTGTGAAAAGAAAGACGATTGATCCCAAGTCGTCCATCACAAAAACAGCCTCTGCCGTTCGATTAAAATACAACAGTATCATTTCTACCAGGAAAGTACCCATGCTGAACATGAAAGTGAAAAGTCCAGATGCATCCAATGAGAACAACGAGACCACAGGCAGTCAAGACTTACCTCCCTTGGCTGACACATCTGCTGCAGACGACAAGGACTCTGAGAAGGAATTGTGCATCGGGAAAGTGAAACTTTTGAAAGACGAAAAATTCTCGAGCGATGAAAATACTGGGAATAACATCGTCACGGCTAGTTCTTCAGTCGATCATGACAAATCTGCTGAAGAAAGTCTCGACAAAATGGCCAAAGACGGTGCTGTGAATGTCAGTGTACGTTCACTTCTTGAAGCATCAACGTCAGCTGATGAAGGCTCGGATGATGTGAGAGCTAACAGGTCTATCCATGACAACGATAACGAAAACATCGACAGCAGCTGGGAAGTCGAAAAGATTCTAGAGGACAAGGTGCTGGACAGTTCAGATGACAGTGAGTCGTCTCCCCTTAAGTCTGATGGTGCAAATGAACCCGTAAGAGAAGTGACTAAAGAACGAACTAAAACTGCCGAGTCGCTAGGAAGCGACTGTGAAAGTGCTGCAGACAAAGAAATGTCCGTAATTGTTTGTGAGAAATCTGAACACGAAGAAACTTGTAAAGAATCCAAAGAGAAATCGAGTGAAATGGAGGAAAAATCAAAAGTGTGTGTAAAAGAAAATCCACAATCAAAAGAAACTGATAAGAAAGAAGATGAGTCTCCAATGGAAACAGAGACGTCTGCTGATGACGAGCAGACGTCGCTCGACGGAAGGCAGACGCCAACGGACTGCGTGGACGGAGAGGTCGAGTACACCGTTCGGGACGGCAAGGTCAGTATGTTTGTGAAACAGTACCATTCTTTATCGTTCGGTGATTCCGACAGTGCTAAAAAAGACTCTGAGGAGAACAAATCAATAGACACCAGTGCTCCTAACTTTTCGGACAGCAATTCAGGGAAGCTGCCGAATTCCATCAAAGATGTCGGGGAACTCTTGACAACAGAAGCCGAATCCGAAATCGATGGACTCATCATCGATCTCGGAGAGACAAAGAAAGAACCAGTGAAGCTCATCACCAGTTTGATGAAGTCGTCGCCAACAACCAGTTCTCTGAAAATCCAATCCGATACGAACACGTCGGCTACCGGTCTTGGTACAGACTCGCAGTCTAAAACCAAGGAAGTGCAACCAGTCAACACATCTTCGTCAGAAGGTATTGGCAATTCAGCTAAAAGTGTCCCCGTCACGAAGGTGAACAACGAAAGTGGTGCGTCGGGCGATACCAAGACGTACGATGTTTCCAGTGTTGCTGGAAGTGCGTCCGAACACAAAGCCGAGGCCCAGGGGTCGATGAAAGTCGCGATGTTCAGTAAACGCAGCCAAGCAAAGAAGCCGGCCACTGTGGAACCACCACCAATTCTTCCACTCAATTCTTCCATAATCATATCCACCAGGTTCGCATTAACTATTTACCTTTTGTTTTTGTTTCTTTCTTCTTTTTTTGTGTGTTATTTTCATCCATTTACCAATCATGAATGTTTTACATGTCTACTAACATTTTGGTTGGTTCAAATCCCATCCCAGGGGCCCGGCATCAGTGTTCACGAAAGCTACCTTTGTGACGCGATATTGATAGGATGCGATGTCTGTAGAGTGGCAATGCAGTTGTCATCCTTGGTCTTGTTAGTACCAGCCGATGCTTGCAGGTTTACTGCAACATTCAGCGCTACGGATGTTGCAGGTTTCTTCCTGCCCTAAACTGACAAGTCGTGATATAAGTGAAAGAATCGTGAAAGCGACCCCAATAAAAAATAAATAAAAAAAATAAATAATAATAATAGGCTTACAAGTTTACAAAGGGTGTTTGTATTTATTTCTCTTAGTGCATAATTTATACGGTCACTATTTGTAATGGAATTCAGTTGACGTCATGACCAATGTAGCGTGGTGACAAATAGGGTTACTTTTCTCTTTCATGGCTACGTGCAAGTGTGTGGTCTAAACTTGAACAGACCGTTTTAACCTTTGATGTTCCCTGGGACAAAATCTGATGAATCTCGATGGCGTTGCTCGGATGAAATCTCCGCCAATTATTATCGGCAATTAGGCGTGGCATTGTATACTGCTCTATTATATTAATCTGTTTCTCACAGGAAATTGTCATCATTATCATCACACGTGTAGGGTTTCCTACTAAAACTAACAACATAACTACTCGTCTGGTAGAAAACTGTGTTTGCTTATGGTTGCTTTTACGATACAACGGTCGTGATATAATAACCCGAACTATTTTAAATAATGACGTCGAGAGAGAGAGAGAGGAGTGTTCGCGTGACCTTTTCCCTGCCGAATTCATGTCACAATTGCTTGACTGCAGGGCATCGTTCGTTGTCCTCACCACTAAGAAGGTTAATTACTATGGGGTATAAATATGAAGACTTTTTACGCCGAAAGCATTCTGGGTTAGGACAGTCTTATCATGGCGTACGCTAAGGTTCTACAAGCTCTTATACTAGTTATATGTGTGAGTATATTTATTAATTATTATTGTTATTATTATTATCATTAGTAGTAGTAGTAGTAGTAGTAGTAGTAGTAGTAGTAATAGTAGTAGTAATAGTAATAGTAGTAGTGGTAGTAATTTAATTGAAACATATCGGTAACGGGATATTAGGTAGGAATTATGTTATAAAGACAAACCATTTATTGCCATATGTTCTGATTAAGTTACATACAATGAGCCGGTGAATGCAGTTCTACTGAAACATTCAGCGCTAGAGATGTTGCAGAATTCCTCCTGCCCTAAACTGACAATCCGTGATATAAGTGAAAGAATCTCGAAAGTGGCACTAAACCCCAGTTTAAAAATACATAAATAAATGTCAATAAATGTAGATTGTCGTGTGAAATGAAGTTTGTCGTGCTTGCTAAACTTAGTATCACCGATGCTTTTTTTTATATTGTATAATGTATTGACACTTTTAAGTACAAGTGAGAAATGTTTAGTATTAAATACTACTACTGTATATTTATCCAGGTGGCATCGTCGTGGCAGCAAGAAAAATCCAATTCATTCAAGTAAGCATGCTTTAAAACTTTAAAACGATATTGTTTTCTCCAATGTCCATGCAGATTCTGATATCTTGGACTGAACAAGTACAAATATTCAAGGTGAATTATGTCTAAAGTAAACACAAATGTGTAGGCTATGTCAAACATTTTAGACATCCAATCCATCCATTAGTCATGACACTAATTTAATTATGTTACGTTTTTTATTTCCGCAGACTCTGCGACAGTGGTAAGTAGTCACGTTCTCTTGTGTGTGCGCGTGCGTGCGATCGCGTGTCTGTGTGTCTGCGCGCGTGTTTTGTGTAAGCGCGCGTGTGTAGCTACTATAGTGAATATCCGTTCGCTATGTGTGTATAGATAACCTTTCCTTCTTGCGGATATAATTAATTACAAACATTTATTGAAATTTTGCGGATATAATTAATTACGAAGATATTTAATGAAATTTTTATACTCATTCTGAAACGAGAAAACATTCCATGTTTTCCAGATTGCCAACAGAAACCGCTGGACGTTACGTTTGTCATCGACGCGTCTTCGAGCATCTGGCCCGAGAACTTCACCCTTGGTCTGTGGTTCGTGGAAGACTTCGTCGGGATCTTCAAAATCGACCCAAAGATCGTCAGGGTTGCAGTTGTGTCGTACGGCGACCGCGTCTACGACGAAGACGCGTTCGGATTCGACAAATACAACAACTTGGCCAAACTGAAGAAAGCCATCACGAACATACCGTACAGAGCGGGCCTCGCCACAGAGACTGGCGCAGGCATAGCCTACATGAGGGATGAGCTTCTTAAGAAAGCCAGACCAGATGTCAGAACCGTGTGCATCGTCCTCACCGACGGCAATTCTCAGAGACCGCTAGTGACGGCGGAACAAGCCAAGCTGACTCGGCAGCAAGGAGTGGAGATATACGTGATCGGCGTCGGTCATGACGTCTCCGAGGAGGAGCTCAGGAACATTGCGGGAGTTGACGACCACGTGTTTGTAGTGACCAGCTACAATCTCCTTGGAACCATCAGGTCTAGACTGGCCTTCGAGACCTGTGGAGGTATGGTGCAGTTCTGGCCCTCGTTGGTTAAAAAACATGTAGCGCTACAAATTACAATAGTAAATTGTAAGTCCAAATTTGGGGACTCGCTACAATTGGAAGTCCATTGCATGGAACACTTATCGCTACAATATATATAGTAGCTACAACTATTGTAGCGATGAAAACCTTTCATGCAAATGGACTCTCAACTGTAGCGAGTCCCTAAAAGTGGACTATTGTGTAGCACTACACATTTTTTAGCAATGTGGGGATGTACACATTATAGTTCCGAACTGTGTGGTGATATGTCTGTAATGCTACTTGTGAAGGTGTATACGGTTCAGTATGAAAGTGTCAACGTCTTTATGTCAGTACCAGCCGGTGCTCGCAGCTTCGCTGCAACATTCAGCTATACGGATGTTGGGGGTTTCCTCCTGCCCTAAACTGACGAGCCGTCATATAAGTGAATGAATCTTGATTGCGGCTCTAAATAGATACATATCGGAAACGTTTCATCTTTGTTTTTCATATTGCGGCGTATATCCGCAACACATTAACCGTTAATGGGATTTTAGAATCGTCGTCAATATTTTTCCTCCTGCAAATCTCGGTAGTCCATATAAAATATTTTTTGAAATATCTATGTCTTAATCTTCAATCTGTTTTAGGTAAACCGCCATCACCACTGGTTGGTAAGAATTTTTTGTTATATCTACACATACGCGTGCACAAACTAATACATTCGATTTAATTAATCTTATTCAGCATGTTATCATTATTAATATTTACTAGCTCTTTGGCGAGAATTGTAAATGGATGTTTGTTTGACTGTCGGCATTCCAGCCGGCGCTCACAGGTTCGCTACAACATTCAGCGCTACGGATGTTGCAGGTTCCCTCCTGCCCTAAACTAACAAGCCGTGATATAAGTAAAAGAATCTTGAAAACGGCTCTAAACCCCAAGAGAAAATAAAATACTTTCGGTCAGGGCACACATATGCTACACGATCGGCGATAATTAACGCTCCAATTTAACCAACGTTTGTTTGTTGGAGTGCTGATTACCGCTGATTGTAGAGTATTGGATACACCATGCGACTTCTTCACTTTTCAGTGTGTCGAGACAATCCTATCGACATTTCCCTCGTCATTGACGCCTCCTCCAGTATCGGCGAAAAGAACTTCTCCCTCGGTATGAACTTTGTCAAGAACTTCGTCCGGAGTTTCGACGTTTCGCCTCAGAGGGCGAGGTTCTCCGTGATTACTTACGGCAGAGGAACTTACGACAATACCGCGTTCGAGTTGGACTCCTACAGCGACGAGGTGGGCGTGGTCAACGCCATCACCAGCATTCCCTACACCGCGGGCGACCACACCGACACTGGTATGGCCATTGAATTCATGAGAGATCGACAGATGATCCCGAAACAGCGACCTCATGCGGCGCACATCGCCATCGTGATGACTGACGGTCAGTCACAGGACTGGGAGAAGACGCAGAAGGAGGCCGAAAAGGCAAGGGCCGCTGGCGTCAATATGTTTGCCATCGGGATAGGGTTTAACCTCTCTGACGAAGAACTACTGAGTATTGCCGGATCTCCAGATCATGTCTTCACTGCGGTAGACTATAAAGCATTGGAAACCATCACTCAGCAATTGGATGACAAGACATGTCACGTTGGTGAGTGAAATTTTACACAATCCTATTAACATCAGGCCCCCAGAACAATAGTAGCGCTAAGAGAGCTAACGTCAATGTTAACGTATAGGAGTTACGACTCTCGTAGTGCTGCGATTGTTCAGTGGAGCGGAACCCAGGCCCCGAGATTACGAAACGTTCTTGAGTACGATTTAATGCTTTTGTTCACACATCTCCATATAAAATCTGAGCCTGAGCATGAAATCGGTTTCGTAATATTGGGGCCAGATCTAGTTTCTCTCCTTAAACATTTTGACATTCTTTTGATCAACTCGGACACTAGTGATGTCCAAATGTGTGAGCGCCAGTTTCGGATCTGATTTTAATGAGATTGAACTTTACATAATGCCTCATTATTATTCTATGCTAGTGTTTGCCTCCTCTCTTCAGTATGGCATACACCGTAACTTATTTCCAACAGATGAGAGCGTATACATACTATTCAAATTAAGTCTATTGTCTCGTATGGGTAAAGGATTCTCGCTGCGACATTAAGCAATAACTCACTAGAGCTCCGTTGAAACCTAATTAAAATTAAACCTTTGTTACGGCTAGATACCCTATGATGAGACGATATACCCATGATTATATTATTACATTTGTCCTGTTTCAGTACTCAAGCAATTCCATGAGGGACTTGTAAACTGAATTCCACCATGGCCTTGGTTGGCCACGTCAGACCTCCAAATGAATGACACAGCCGCCCGAACATTAATGCACAAATATATATTTATTAATATAAACTTTGATAATAAATTGTCCATACTGGTATCCAGTATTTGGTATCCAGTAAATACTGTTGAATTGTAAATATTAGCAATTTAGCCGTCGTGCAGACATTAATTCCTATACCACGAGCGCGTTGAACATTTCTTGTATTATGTATTATGACGACTATAATGCGATCTCGCCTGCTTGGATTAAACAGAACATATGGAAGAATGGGAACTCCCTAGAAGATGGGACGATACCTTTCTCAACACATCGTGTGTAACACACGCGATGGCATCCCTCTCTAATATATATTATCCTTGGGGATACTTCGTGGTCATAACCAAACCTTTCTATTGTGACATGTTCGTCAGCATCCGTCTTTGAAGAACGATTTTGATTGGTTGAAGTAGTAGCGATTAAAGCCGCTTTTAATAGTATGTCTTGAGAAGGAATGAAACAGATATATACTCAACAACATTAATTAATTACCCGTAGCCCTTTTGAACATATACCGGTAAATGTAGTTTTATAGTATTTTATCAACGAAGAATTTCCAAATGTCAACAGGCTCTTGGAACTCTTCAAGACGCATTGGAAGATGAATGATACCAGATTCCTTAAAGGCATACATACAATCACGGGTTTGTTTACATATTTCATGGTCAAACGTATTTTTACATTTGATGTGTCTACACAAGTATATTGGGTAACCAGCTACATTTCCCGCTTATCCCACTGGTTTACAATATTTTCATATGTTATTTTTTAATATGTATAGTTACGTTGCTTTATTGGTACCAGTAGTCATGATCGTGTTCAATGATCAGAGTTATCCCATTTATTGTCTATTAGTCTATAGAAAATGAAGATATTACAGTACATTACAAACTGATTATTCGCGTTTTACCAGAACTGTAAACTACAATAGAATTTTACCTATCCTACAGCGATGAAAATATATTTGGAGGTACAAAAGCGATTATATGAATGCTAAGTGCATGTAATTTGCAGTTTAAACTACAATTCGGTCCAAAACGACAATTTAATCTGTGATTGTATGCCTTTAAACCGAGTTCAGAATTTGAGAGAACGCTTCCACACAAAACATCTGCTGGCCCTTAATTTTATTTTGTTGAGATTATTTCTGACCTTATCCTTGAACCATACTTAACAATAATATTCGCTCTGGGTGAAGGGTCGTGGACATTCCAGAAAGACTATCGGGTCAATTATGTCTGGGACAGCTTTGAGGTAGCAGTAGCGTTGCACGTTAGTATAAGACATTCCACATTAATTTCATAGAACTGTTAGCTTGCAGTCGGGATCGTAAGCTTCTTGTTGTGTATCAAATATATCCACGTTAACACCCCCACCGGGTGGTTCTGGATTAGAAGTCCTGTCGGAAGCATGATGTCCCGACACAAATGAAGAATCATTGTCAACGCTTGTAGCCGTATCGGCTATCTTAGAAGTTACTTCATCCTTCCGTGAATCGGAAGTATCCACGTCAAATGCCTCGTTATCGTAACACACTGCCTCGTTTTGAGAAGACGACTTTCCAGTCTGGTCCTCCAATGACGGAGGTGATGGTTGTCCTGACAGGACCTCGTCTGGATATGACACACTGGGATAGGACGGAATGGACAGTAGCATGGGCGCTTTCTTACATGGTTTTCTAATGATGATGAATACAACGACAGCGACGATGCATATTGCTAGCAGAACGCCAATCACCAGGGCAACTATGGTACCACTATTCATTGCATTTTCGTCTGTGTTCTTGAAAACCGATGTCTCTCTTATCACCGGATTTCTTGGGTTGAAGCTGTGCTCTGAAATAAGTCGTGCCAAAGCGGAATTATGCAATACCTTTCACATTTGGACCAGACAATAAATGCATTATTATTATTATGTATCAATAAATATTCAACATGGAAATTAAACAATAAATATAAGCATATTTTCAAAGTTGTGTAGCCTCTTGAATGGGCATATGTTCACAGAACATTGTGGAAAACCTTCTACACATATTCCAGGTAATAATTATGGGTTAGATCGTGTTATCAATTAAATTGACTGCAACTTATTAAATGACATCCAGTAACATATTTATGTTAAATTGCATTTGAATGAGTGAGGAGTGAACCCCAAATGGTTCATAAAGTGGTGCGATACCAGATGTTCATGCATAATTAATAAACTTACCGGATGACAGTGTATTATTCTTTTAAGCAGGTTTCAGGTCGCTTTCAAAACAGGCTTCGTTAAACAGATTTGACACAGGTTTAAAGTGATGTCCGTGTGAACCGTTTATTCGTTATAACGCCTTAAGACGATTTGAAGACGGTTGAAAGCTCTCGTGTGAACACAGCATTTGATACAGACATTTCATTATAGAATCCCATGCATGAACATATTCTGCTAAAATTGAAATGTTTTAAAGATGTTTACGCGAGCCTGATTTAACAAGTTTGTGTCCCCCTAATTATTTCTTTGCAAGCCTACTCAAAGCGTGCTACAACATACCAGTGTTCGCCGAGATAATACTATGCCTACGATATGCTTGTATGTGCTACATACAACTGTTTAATGCACTCGTGTGCGCCTATGAAAAATCGATGGCTTGATTGTCCGAAGCGTACAGAAATAGTTAACGTATTCCATATATAGAACATAACATTGCCATGCCGCGTTTCACGAAAGGGTCGTAGCATTATTGACAAAGCGTAGATTAGGGTGTATGCCAAGGTTTTAATATATCATGTAATAAAGCCGCGAATAATGCCAACACTACAGTGTACAGGCTGCAGATTATGTATACTTGGAAATATACGTAGGCCTATACGGATAATACCGATTGAAAATTTCGGATAATTAACCAAGCTAACCTACCATTCTTCTATAAATCAAGGCCCCTATATCATGGCTCATGCGTATCACGTTTTAATACACTATATATTTTAAGTTGTGCAGTAGCCAACATGCAAGAACTATTTATGAAGAAAAACGTTTTAGCCCCATGCTCGGGTGTCACTCAATGGTACTGATAAGCCCTACCACTATTGCCAGGACGTAAACCTTGCCGTACGTGTACTGTGACTTACGACCTGATTTACACCCGAACCACCGGCAAGATCGTTTTCGTGGAACGCAGGTAGTACGAGTGGCTATTTATTAACCTGATTAAAGAATACTAAATATCAATATAGTGGAGTGCTGCATCAATTATAATAAGCATACCTTGTGTAAAATATCGTCTGGTTGTTGCAGCATCAGTATTTACACACGAGTTATCCTCCTGTACGTGATTCTCTGCTACATCGCAGGTATGTCGTTTGACCTCAGTCAGAAATGAATGAGGTGTCACGTGATGTTTATAACCTGTGGAATGCATGCATTTACCCTTTAGTAACTCGCCCGAGAAGCAAGACGGGCAGACGACACTTCAAATGACATCGACGATGTTCACGCGGAAAGTAGGCCACACTATTGGACACGCATGGGTTGATAGACATGAATGCTACGGCAGCCAGCCAACCATAGCAAGAATTCTATAGCCATGATACTATAGATAACTGTTCATGAACCGGATACCCTTGCGTGCTACATGAATCTAAGTATACTCAACAAAATAACTTAAGGGCCATCATATATTGTATTTGGAAGCTCTATACCAATTATCTGAACTCGACTTTATGAATCCGATGCCATTCCTCTTCTAATACTTCAAGTTCTTGGAGAGTACCTGGAGCCTGTAGATGTTTGGAAATTCGTCGTTGTTAAACTAATTTACAGCTAAGTGTATATATCCGGGACCCCAAAAAGTCTATTGGCCCTTAATTAATTTTGTTGAGTATATTTAAGCGGCAATATACATGTTTTTGGTGTAGAGGGGTTAGTAGTAGATTTGTTAGATATCAATGTTTGTAAGTTACAACTAAGGGCAATGTACACTGTACTGCGACAGAGAAATTTATTACATTTCATTATCAACATTTTAAACATAATGTAAACAGGTAAAGAAAGTGTATGTACCTAGATATGAAATTTATGATGTTAATAAAGCCAAACTAATAGTACCATGACACGACACATTTGTATTGAATATAACTCAAAAGATGTTTCTGTATTTTTTAAATATATTTTTTTAATTGGGGTTTAGAGGCGCTTTCGAGATTCTTTCACTTATATCACGGCTTGTCAGTTTAGGGCTGGAGGAAATCCGCAACATCCGTAGCACTGAATGTTGCTGTAAACTTGCGAGCATCGGCTCGTACTGACAAGACGAATGATGATACAGATAACTGCATTGCCACTTTACAGACAGCGCATCATATCAATATTGATGCCGGGCCCCCGGGGCGGGATTTGAACCTGGAACCTTTGGCTCCGAGGTCCAACGTTATACCACTGCGCTACCACCCGCCCAACCAAAATATGTTTCAATTGTATTTTAGATCAACCTATACATTTACGTAGAGACGAATGCATCGAGTTCGCATCTTACCTGGAATACCATTTGAAATAATTCCCACATACATGCGATTTGTTTCAATGTAATGTAATTTCGTACCCAATAAAGGTAAATTGGTTTAGCTCTTTGAATACTTTATCCGATTCATATGCTGCTTAGATAAAAATTTCCACTATATGGCGTTTCTGTCGGCTCATTTTTCGCGATACAGCAAAATACTGCCAATCCTATCAACGCCAAAACGGTCACTCCGCCAATAACCCCACCAGCGATTGCACCAACGTTTAACAGTCGATCTGAAACAGATTGAAAAAATATATTTGTACATCTGTATGTATACTGAAGGTAAAATTTAAAGAAACACTGGCCATCTCTTTTTAACATCATTTTAAGTCACTTTAAATAATACTGTTTTTAAGATATGTTCATAAAGCATATTACTTTAACAATTTGGCGATGGCTTGCTTGGAAAAAAAATGGTTTTATCAATGGGTCAATGATGTCAAGAACTGTTTTGGAGCTGAGGTAGTTATCCCTATTATTTAGTGCAATGGATGCAATTAATGGTTATATTATTGAAGTGTTGACATAATGAAACAGGAATAAACGTTTTCCCGCAGATACATTACAATGCCCTTTACTTTTTCTATCATTTTTCTCAAACGTTTACTGCATCATGCTTTTGCTTGAAGTACACCCTACTTTTCAACAAAACAAAACAAGCCTACTTTTCACTTTAATCAAATGTTTGTTTTAATAGTGGCAAGTAACCCTCAAATATCAAAGTTATAAACGTTATACATTCAAAATTACCTTATTCCAAGAAATATTACACTTTAAATTATGCATTTGCCAAAAGATACTCATTTGGGGATACCCATTTTCACTGCTAATTCACTAAAATCACACTTCATATGATGACAGCCCATAGCGTTAGTATCCATCCTCGCATGCTCAGCGTCCAGGGAATGTTCTATGGGAAGAAATAACCTACAACAACTGTAGCGCATCCTGATCAGTGTTGTGCAGTAACCCTGCATGTATCGGCTGGTACTGACGAAACAAAGATGATTCCACAGTGTTTCCAGACTCACCACGCCTAGTTTTGTAGAAATATTTGATCTGGTATCCTGTTCCTGTGACAGCGTTGTCATTGGCAATCAGCACGACCAGAGCATATTGCCCTGTGCTTCTGTACGCGGGCGTTTGCTTGCCACAAAATTTCCCAAGACGTTTTTTGCTGTCGATATTTGAACCTGTAAATTAAAGAAATTGTCGCAACATCAACTGGCAAGATAAGACAGGCTTTCTTGTTAATATTTGGAGGGTTTATATTGAATTTCATACAATTTTGTTATTAATTATTATTCTTGGATGGTCAGAAGTCATTTCTGTATTGTTATTGTTATCATATTTATAGTTATATTATTATTATTATTTTATTATTATTATTATTATTACTATTACTATTGTATATATATATTTATTATATATATATTACTTTTATATTTTAAAATAATTTTTTTACATTTTCATACGTTAAAGTTGACATAAAATATGATCCGTTTAATATTTAATGCTATACCACATAAACAAATTATCTTAAAATAAATGAAATAACATTTCAGAAAAACACCCAATTCACTTGAATTGAAAGGAAGCAAATACAAACCATCATAGATTTCTACCCTGTCTTCATTACATCGTTCAGAATATTCCATATCGGACACCATGACCTCCAGAATGATGATGTCGTTAGTGCCGAACGACTTTAACGTCCATGTGCAGTTCAACTTTCTGTGAAGGAAACACACACACACACAAGCTCGTGCATAGAAGGTTTAGATGTTGGCTAATGTCAATAGAACAAGGCTTGGATAAAGTACAAACATCAAGTACAAACAACTTGAGAAGGTATAGAAGGTTTCGATGTAGGTTAATGGCAACATTATGGCTTGGATTAAACTGATGTAATTAGTCCGTATTTTTAATGCAGGGATACGTTGAAAGGTCAAAGTATTGTAGTTAGAGGGACCCACCGTATATAAATTGAGCGAAGGGTTACAAGGTATACTAACATCTTGTAAATGAAAAACGATGAAAACCTACCGAGGATACATCAACGGATAGTTTGGTGACTGAAGAATGTGTTCTCTTGCAAAGACAGCTATCTCTTCATTTGGACACACCTTTCTGAAAGCTGATCATGAAATTGTAATCACTCAACAATTGTAATCACTCAACAATTGTAATTAATCAATGTTCGCACAGCACTATCATGGCAAGCCAATAGCAAACGGTGTGTTTCCTATTAAAAAATAATGAACACTTTATATGTGTTGGATTGTGTTTGCATTCTTTTATCCTGACTTGACAGGTCACTCCAATGCTGCCATTCGTGTAGGATGTGATAAATGTACGGTATTCAAAATACCGATACAGTTTTACCATATAAGTCAAATTTAATTAAAGGCCCGTAGCTGTTTTTGACATAAATTTACCTTTTTGTTATTTTACAACAAAGAATTTCCAAACGTCTGAGGTGCCAAGTACTATTCAAAAACCAGCAAACGTATTGGAAGAGAAATGGCACCAGATTCCTCAAGCACGTCTTCGAAATATTGTTGAGAACAACACCCACAAAATATAATCTCCATCAAAGCAGAAATGGGAGGGGGGGGGGGGTACGTACGAGATAAGGAATACGTGATTTTGAATCCCTTGTGTTGCATTGTGTTGGTTCCGCTGAAAAACTTGATGAACATGTTGTCTCCTGATCCTAGAAAACTCTTAGTTTTGCTGCCACAAAGGATTCCAATAATGGGAC
>JAUTBT010047115.1:0-16378 GCA_032361225.1 Lepetodrilus schrolli | reverse complement strand
CTTTAACACACAAAGAAGTGGTTAGTTGTAAAATTGTAATAATAATTGTAAATTATAACAAAATAATAATAATAATAATAATAATGTATTTACCTAATCTAGGTGATAATGCAATATGTAAAACCAGTGTCCTTTCCAACCGATACAAATATATTTTATTCTAGATTTTACCATCCATTTCCGAAAGGACTCTCTATCATTCCCCTGAACATTTAATAGCTTTGTCTGACTGGCAAAATATCAGACCTCTGAAAAAGAAAATTGTATCTTATTTATTACTTCATACCATTGCACACTCATTTCTCGAAGGGATACAACACTGTGGCTAGCCCACCCAGAGCCGTTTCAGCACATCACACACAGTTTGCCCACAAATATATTTTTTTAAATAGGAAAAATTATTACATGCGTATTTACCTCCAAAAGCCCCAAAGGTTCAAATCCCGCCATTCATCTGCCCTTGTCTAATCTCTGTAAACTAATCTAATGATATTTCCTCCTCAAGCGGAAGCTACTATTCCCAGATGATTACAGCTCCATTTTCCACAACGCTAAAGGGTTTCGTTCTACTTACTAATTGGGACAACGTGTTGACTGCTAGGACACGATGTACTGTTCCGATAGATCTCTGCACGCATGACCGAAATTGTTTTTTTGTATTCCCATGCTCTGTATGTTGTGCATTCGCTGAGAAAAGCCTGAGAGTGTCTATGATTCGGGTGTGCCCATGCAGACAGGTGGAAACAACGTAGTCTTATTCCTATCACCAACGTGTGCTTTTTTTAAAACATTGGCTGAAACGATCCGTGGAAAATCGAGAATTAATTTCTTATGGTTAAAACAACACCTAATTGGCAAGACGCTAGTGTTGGTGCAGCAGTGAATAGGTACCCGGTAGTATAGTATGGCATGTGAATGTTATCCTAGGTAGAGCCGGAAAAACGACATCCTCGAAATATAGGTAATTATGCCTACTAATACATTATACCACATATTATAATAACATGGTAAATAGGCATAATGGCCTCTGTTTCGAGGATGGAAAACGGCAACTTGCGTTGTATACATACTGAACAGCAAAAGAAACGCAAGTATTTTACACATACCAAAAACCAATTGAACAGTTATATATTTGAATTGCAAGTACTGTATGTGGTATATTTGGAGGGAAAGTATCCCTTGTAGCAGTTTTACTTTTTCTTCTCAGCTTTTACGGTTAAAGTATTTCTCAAAAACATACCATTGAAAAATTGCATGGAAGTGTGAAATAAGAGATCCACATGAAGTTTTAAAAAAAACCAGTATTTCTTACTGACATTAAGGGGAATAACAACACCTAATTGCTTTTTATTCAGTCATCGATGATGATGTTGCATGAATATACCAAGTCCAAAACCACATCAGCTGGAAAAAACAATTGGATGCCGATACGCTTGTCAAAATTTAGTAATGTTGCCAATGATATTAATGTTCACATGACAACTAATTATCGTTTGCAAGATCATTTTGCCACCACCATCAGTATTGTTGACTCTCCAAGAAATGGCTGCCCAAGTGTCATCACCGAACGACAGGACATACAGACCCATTCGTGTTAGACAATGGAACAGATCTGCAGACAATTGCAGACATAACAGACCCATCAGTGGTGGCACCGTCACACATTGACTCCGTAGATACAATCTTAGATTTATTCGCCCTGCCACTGGTCCCAGTTTGACCCAGAACACTGACAGAACCATTTCTAGTGGGTCATAGTTCATTGGAACTGGCGTCATCAACCGTCGAGGCATGTATTCTTTACAGATGAAAGTCGGTTTTGCATTTCCTGTGTTGATGGAAGAGTTCTAATCTGGTGCAGACGTAGACAACGTTGTGATAAGCAATGTGCAATGGAAGGAGATCCATGGGGTTGTCAGTGTGATGATCAGCGCTACAAGTGACCTGAATCCAAGACTTGGCTCAGTTGTCTTCCAGAATATTTGTCAGCGTTATATTTACCAGACACAAGGACACCATGTAGTGCCAGTTTATACTGAGTACTTATCATCCACAATACACTTTCCAACATGCTAATACCACACCACATGCAGCTTGGGCTACAGATCAATCATTGCAGAAGCATAGCATCCGAATTGTGTCGTTGCCAGCCTTTAGTCCCGACGTAAATCTCATTAAACATTTACGGGACAAACTGAAAATAATCATTGATCATGAATAAGTTCGCCCAAGACGAAAAGAAGGCAGCTCAGCTTCACGCAACCGTACATTAGACCTTTCCACTTACCCCTGTGGCTTGTATCAACCATCTGATCCATTCCAAGTACAGATGGTGTGATGCAGTTGCGAATGAAAATGGTGACGAAAATGACTGATTCTCTCTCTCTTTCTCTCTCTCTCTCTTTCTCTCTCTCTCACCCCCTCTCTCTCTCTCTCACTCTCTCTCTCTCCGTGGGTTGCCTGCCCTTGTTGTAATGTATAATTTATGCACACTAACATTCCTTCAACTTCAGAAACTTTGGGTTTCAAGAATGTTGTCAAGTACACTATCTATAAATACATACCATTCACATTCTGATTATGATTTGCGTTTCCTTTGCTGTTCAATATCTTACCCATATGGAGATAGCAATACTGTAGGCTTAATCACGGTTACCCATCCATGTGACATTGCTATTCACAATAGAAGAAATACCGGTATACCAATTGTATTCGAACCCGTCAATTTAGCTCTATCGTCCTTGGCATCGTTTTTGGAGCCTATTACACTGTATACGGTTGGTTGGTTGATTTGGGGTTTAATGCCACGTTCAAGATTTGTTCATTCACATCATGGCTTGCATGCATATGTACTGCTTGTACTAGTCTGGATTTCCACCAGTGTTTACATTGCTAGCTCACTTGGAATATCATATGCCGCAGATAGAACATGGATACCCCACTCAGACACAGTATACTGATCCTGAGCCGACCAGTCCTTGCTTTACCCCTGTAATGCTGAGAGCCAAGCAGGGGAACAACAAGTACAATCTTTTAACGTCGAACCCGCGACCCGAACTCCTGGCCGACGCTCTAACCATTACGCCACGGAGCCGGCCATCACGGAGCCGGCCACGGAGCCGGCCGGAGATCATAGCATCTCTCCTAGGTGCTCGATCTCCGTGTATGTATAAGAGATCGCTTACAAGAGTGGTTGTGGTCTCGTAGGGGATACGAAAGCTTAGGGAGACGATACACTGGGTGTAGTATTTGAAACCTCTCAGATCCGCTATGACACCATATGTATGATCATTGAAAGACCATGTCAAGGCAGATTCGTCAATGAGGTTTATATCAACGAAGCTGTCTTGACATAGTCTTTCAATTGTCATTCTATTACGCAATATCTATGGCAAAGCAGTCTATGTTTTATGCATGCGTAACCATCTATAACTACGCATAGTCAATGGCAGACATCAGAAGAATCGCTTCCGTCGCCGATCCATTCATCACCTTATTTCGACCAGTCTGGCGCATCTTTGATGGGTAGCTCAACCGTGTTGTATATTTATAAGTCTCCAACCCTAATGTTAGCATGCAGAAATCACATCACAGTCAATAGTACTAGATTTGAGTCGCTTTTCGGAAAAGGACCGACAGCGATCGGAACAATAAACATCGTAAATTAGTCTGGAATTCGGAAATAATGCGATCATTATGAACAATTATGTGACGCACAAAGTAGCCGCGTATATAAAAATCACCTTACAAACGGACATTAAACCGCAGTTCATTTGTCAGCAATAAAATGATTCGCAAGTGGCTTACATGTCCTAGATCTAGTTCTCTGCCACTCCCCACCCTCCCCCCTCCGCAAAATAATCGTGGTGCTACGAGAGTTGTAACTCCTTAGGAACTTCATCTAAAGTACGGGAGTTACGACTCTCGTAGCGCTACGATAGCTTTGTGGAACGAGTCCAAGTTGTTCCATTACAGCTAGTGTTCCTCTTACCAAATTAAAGGCGGATTTACATCGGATATAGTTCTACCAGCCTCGATAATCTTTTCCAGTAATTATGTTATTGTCACTACATATTTGACTGATTAATCCTACCCTAATCCTGTGATTGTAAGCTGGATATGACTATGCTGTTCTTTGTAAAAAAAAAAATAGTTCATGGGTTTTGGATTTTCATAGGCTATAGGCAATTAGTGAATCTAAATTTGGAAACGGATATGGAACACCTCGTGATAATTAGTCTTGGAACATTAATACACATTTGAACTTTTGAATTAGCATGAATTATAAGTATAGTGAACATATGCTGTACAATTATGTGGGTTATTGCTTTTCGGAAATGTCGGCCATACATTATTACATAGTTCAGGTTGAATTCTATCTTGGCCCGTCCACTCAGAGTATCAACTATACTCAACAACATTAATTAAGGGCCAGTAGCATATTTGAACATATAGTTGTAGCTCTATATTATTTTAACAACGAAGAATGTCCAAACGTCAACAGGCTCTGGGCACTTCAAAAACCTGCAGACACATTGGAATAAAAATAGCTCCAGATTCCTTAAAGCTGAGTTCCGAAATTTGGGAGAAAGCTTCCCGACACAATATCTGCTGGCCGGCCCTTAATTATTTTTGTTCAGTATACATGTAACACTATGTACACCGTCAGTGCACGTTTTGTTGTTCGTTTAATAGTGAATCGTGCAAAACAGAACCGTCGGGGCAAATAAGATAATGCAAGATAAATTTGACGTAGATGATACTTTTAGCCGACAGTGCTTAGTCTGTTACGTCTACGTGTTTGAAGTAAATTGATTTCCCAGAAAATCACGAAATATTATACTCCGGCCCAATCTCGAAGATATTCTCAATATAAACAAACGATATCAATAGCTACATATATGTAATAAAAAATATATAATAATAACAAAATATGCACCTGCCTTATATATGTCACATGCACCGAACTGAATGTTAGGCATTTCGTAGATTATCATTAAAGTAATTATAACAGAAATAAATAAAGAAATATCCAATACAAAAGGTGTCTCCAAGAATAATTACTTTACAGCAACTTGCATTTCGTTATTGGTTTTAAATGTTAATTTCATATAACTTTTAAAAACCGATTCAACACAGCCATATTACTTATGTATTACTAAAATTGTACGCCAATACCAACCATAGACCTGTTTTTTCCAGACATAAAAAAAACAGTGTAATAAAAACATTTACGGATCAAGTACGTAGCAATTTAAGCAAGTATGTGATCAGGATAATCCTAATATTACCAGCAGTGTCAACAATAAAAACAAAATGGCTGAAACTGTTTGAGAATTCACAGCAAAATATTTTGTCTTTCTATTTTAGTTTAAATTTAAAAAGAAAATATCAATATTAAAATTAAAATAAAAACAGCAACATTGCCATTTAGATTATTATGTTTCAAGTGGCACAAACACGTGAATAATTATATAACTAATGGCCATTATAGAAGTGTGCGCAAACATTTGCTTCGTTGGTAAAACAGAGCATCAGATATTTTATCTCCGGATAAAAACAAACCCAGCTTAATTGATCAATAGCGCTTACTTTCCACTGCGGACGTACAAGACGTTGCATGTAATCACTCATTGTTGGTTAAAGTAGCGACGTAGCGGGTAAATACTGCGGACGAGACCCGCTCAAAATAGAAGCATTTAATATCGTTACCTCAAAAAAAGAGAGAACAAAATGTCATTGAGCATTTAAGTCCCAACATTGTCTGTAGGAAATTTAAAGCAGACACACGTTTAGCAATTCAATTCGTGTTCTTGTCTAGAATGCAATCATGTTGTGCAAAGACATTTCATTTCCGTTCAGACGGCGCACACCAACTCTGCGTACTGTGGTGATTTTTTTAACATTGGTGACTTATACTTCCGTCACTATCAATAAACGTTATTTTAAAGGCATCATGCAATTTACATAGTAAACTTTGGTAACCATTAAATAACACTCTTGTTTTAAAGAGTAGAACGATACAAGTGTGTTAAAGAGTAGAACGATACAAGTGTTTTAAAGAGTAGAACGATATACAAGCGTTTTAATGAGTAGAACGATACAAGTGTTCTAAATAGTAGAACGATACAAGTGTTTTAAAGAGTAGAACGATACAAGTATTTTAAAGAGTAGAACGATACAAGTGTTTTAAATAGTAGAACGATATACCAGTGATTTAAAGAGTAGAACGATACAAGTGTTTTAAAGAGTAGAACGATACAAGCGTTTTAAAGATTAGAACGATAAAAGTGTTTTAAAGAGTATACGTAGAACCATACAAGTGTTTTTGACTACGACGATTTCAGAAACGATATACCGGTATGTTCAGTTATCTAATAGTGATAGGTTTATGACGACAGGATAATGGTTAAGAAAACGATTAGTTACGTTTGGACAAATGCTATACTGTATGTACAGTTACTTTTATACTAATCTCAAAAGTACCCTCTTTCTTCAGATACGTCCCCATGCTCTACGACTCACTTCACGAGATGACATAAAACATGATATTTGAGAAACACAGTTAAGTATTCTATTTATTATATACATCCGAAGTGGTTTGACAGCAGTTGTTTATTTAGTTAGGATTATGTAAAAACTTCACGTAGAAACGGATAATGATGACCCCCTTTAAGGACGTTCATCAGCTGTGCAGCTTCAGTGCAGCTCGTGTACTCGCAACACTGACAGAGACGTAAACAAATTAGTACGACATATCAAGATATATTGGAACTCAAACAGCTGTTCAATAACCGGTTGTCTCCCTTGACTATGCGGAGTCGCGCTTCCATAGGGAATTCACGCTATATTGACACGTTTTCTTAAATATCTTGAAATTTAAGTTACTAAATCTCCATTACAAGTAGATTCGAGTAGAATTGCATATAACAAAGATCTGAATCATGTTTTTATGGTTATTCTCTAAACATTACAGCCGTCTTTTTAACGTCAAAGTTTGCCTGTCAGCATAAAATTAACACTACAGTGATACAATCCCTGACCACCGACGGCGGCAAAATGAGAAATTCACCGACTTATACTCAGCCAATCACCTAATACAACCGACAATCACATGATTATACCTTCATCTTTCGATGCAAAAGTGAGTCCCCACACACTTCACCAAGTACTAGTTGGCTCATTTATACATGCACAGCATTGTACATGGATATTAAATTTAAGTAAATTAAGATATTAAGTGTTATTTAGACAATTTGTAAGAATACCTTATGCATACGAACTCGCCAGAGAGCCGTAATTTGAATATGCGTGTAATTAGCCTAACACCAGCCTGTATAGCCACACACACAGGGATGACATAAAGGGACAGAACTCTGTCCAGGCCTACTGGCATAGTTTGAATAAATCTTGATATGTGTAGCAGCACCAACTTTCCACAAGATATATACTATTTCATATGTATTCACATTAATTTTTTTAAATAATTATGAGTTGAATTCATGTAATCTGTGTGAAAATAGTAAGCTAAAGTTCGATATGTAATAGTATGTATCGATGTAAATCCCCGCGTAGTAATACAAATAGCGGTTTACTGTTGACAAGAACTCCGAATATCTAACATCGTAGACAGCTAGTGTGTGTGTGTGTGTGTTTGTGTGTGTGTGTGTGTGTGTGTATGTGTGTGTGTGTGTGTGTGTATGTGTGTGTGTGTGTGTGTGTGTGTGTGTTTTGTACGAGATGCACATCTGAAAACATGCAAATGTAAAACAATTAGCAAGCGCTGTCACTATCATTAACTATATCATATAGTATATGTACTATTACTGAATCAATCAACTGGATCACAACTGCGCAACGACAGGTAAATCAGTGTTTGTAGTTTTCAAGCGGGCAAATTTTTTACCATGCCGTCTCGTAATTTCGTTCTACTCTACTCAAGGTGATGTTCAAGCCATACTTTGTGAATGCATAAAACTGCTGTAATTTTTAGGAGTAAACTACTAATAGGCGATTAGGCCTATTCTCCAAATATAAAGTACAATTGCTATCATTCGCGAGTCGCGAGGTACTGCAATGTGTACTGACCACTGTCTGCAATGAAACTTGAATGTTGATGTTTCCGTGTGCTATTTCTGAGTCCAGTAAATATAACTATGATCGGATTATAAATATAGCTACAGTGTGATATTGAAGGTGTTCGTTTGAAGGTGTTCCAAATACTTTTCAACTTAAACTTGCACTATCCTGAATATTACAGTAACACAAGATAATATGACTCAGCAGATGTAAATATACGGGGAATAACTCTTACGGCCTTGAGAAAGTAGTCCAGGATATTGCTAGAGTGACAGTTATATGACTGAGATAAAGGTAATTCAGTCACTCTGTAGAGTGGCGATATATTATATCGCTACTCTACAGAGTGACGATATAAGGATTTCTCGTCATTGATATATTTCGCTATCCTATGTATATTGCCAAGTATATAATAAATTCTAATAATTGTATAAATAATTATATTATATATTGTATTTATTGCATGTTCTCTATGCCACTATGTGAATTTTGAGAATAGACGTGTCTGTCTT
This sequence comes from Lepetodrilus schrolli, assembly GCA_032361225.1. Classification (NCBI taxonomy): domain Eukaryota; kingdom Metazoa; phylum Mollusca; class Gastropoda; order Lepetellida; family Lepetodrilidae; genus Lepetodrilus; species Lepetodrilus schrolli. The sequence continues at coordinate 7,787 of JAUTBT010047115.1, read as the reverse complement.
TCTGATTGATAATTGCTTCCAACAATATCTTGTCAATATTTAATTAGTTTACAATGAAAGTATGTTCACCAGGACTAGGAATGCGTACTAATTAACCTATCTCAAATAATACTAACGCAATTTATGGTGGAAGTAATTTGCGCTGATTTAACTTTATTAATGCACAAACAATGCACAGGGTATATCGTACCCTCCTTCTGGTCCGTACGAAACATTTTCTGAGTACGATTTCAATCAATTCAAAGTTTCTATTGAGAAATCCCCATGCAAAAGTTGAGCTGAGCATGACATTCGTAATCAATACGGTTTCGTAACCGTGGAGCCCGGTCTCATTACCAGGGGTAGAAATAATGTTTGCCCTCGAGCCAATGGCACTTAAAACCACTATCGGGCATACTAATTTAATTTCTGGCATGTCCTTTTGGCTCTCTTGCATTTCAATAAATATATTAATATCATCATTATCATTATGATTTAATATTAGCTATTGTAGGTAGTAGCATCTTTGGATTTGATAATCAAATCAGTCAGTAATGTAAGTCAAGGTTCTATCAACGAATAAAATAATCAGCCGTGGTTTCCGAATCAGCCGTAATTTCCGAATCAGTCAAGATTCATGATGTCCAAAGTTGATGTTTGAGTGTCCACGACAGTGATTTATTTAAAGTTGGCATCTGACAACATGATTATTTTATTATAAAAACATAAATACTATTAAAAAAAATATTTTAAATTAAGTGCCTAGATACATAGGAGAGCACTCTAGTCTCCAGGCCCCCGTTTCACAACAACATCCTAAATTTAGGAGCTCCTAACTTTATGGCCCAGTTTATCACCTACTAAGTTAGATGCCGATTTATGAAGGGATACGACTTGTGACGTCGTCGTGAAACACTTGTTATGAGGTGACAACGTTTAGGACTGGTTTAGGAGCTCCTAAATAGTTAAGAGGCCGTTGTGAAACGGGGGCCTGGACATGACTTAGACATATTTCTACTCCCGCGTTACCTTTTGTTCTCTTGTTGAAACTGTCCTGTCGATGTATGCAATATATTTTTGGAATAAGTGCAACCGTACTAATTAAAGATGAAATGTAGCTGTATTAGACAGAAAGGATTCGCACCATTTCATGATTAATGTATAACATGTAACTTAATAATGTACATATTGTTTGAACGATATAATAGTGTAAAAAAACAAACTGTTAATTAAAAATGTATGTACCTGTCGAAAATACCTGAATAAAAACTGGAGAAAAAAAGAAGAAAAAGGAAAGTATAACTGTGTCCACATCATACATGTACAGTTATCGGAATAAACTTAGAACACTGTTCGTTTGATGAAATTACCGGGTAATCATAAAAAGAAATTCCATCGGGAATCCAACAGCGATTATTGATATATTTACATAGTGTCATTGAGTTTTGGGAAATAACCAAGTTCCGGTAATTCATTTCCTGCTCTGAAATGACGAGTATAATATACGTGTGCGAATGTTCCCATCTCTAGACAATGACCCTCATGGATTCGAATAATAAGACTTCGAGCAAAGAAACTAGAAAGAAATATATAATTTCTCTCTTTTAAAAACTATTTTTGTTGTTGCTTTCGCTGTATTTCAATAAATATTTACAAAAACATTTCATGATGTCGGGGCTCGGGACCATATGTTCCCGAAGTTACCGTATACGTAACGACATCGTTAAGCCTTAGTGAAGATTTGATCATCCCGAAAGAGTCAAATGTTCCTCCACGAATGCTTAGCGATGTCGTTACGTGTACGATAGCTTCGGGAACATGACCCATGGTTTCGATAGGTTCCGTTCACAAAGACTCCTTAAGACACTCGAGTTTCACAGTAATTGTATGTCAGTCGTACATGTGTACCCAGTGTATTAGAATGGCATGTCATATAAATAAATAAAACATTAAAAAGTGTAAATTTCTTTAAGAACAGTATCTTACCCGCATGCAACTGAAGCAGAATCACCAACATCGGCAAGATGTGATGTAATCCAATAATGTTGGACCAGTTTACATCCATCGCGGTTCCAGCACTAGTTCTGCTAACTCATTCTTCGTACGTACGTCTGCTTACTAAACGGTCAGACGACAGCTATGAATGTAGCATTCTCTTCAGCAGCGCAACCACCATCACTCGGGTAGATTCTCACAAACGGCTTGGAGCACTCTAGTAATTCTGCGCGGGTATTGATCGTTCAAGTATTCCGGATGCAAATACAACTGCGATGACAGTTCTGCCGCTTTGAGTCTATTGTGTCGAATGAATGAAAACAGCGCGGTTGGGCTGCTGACGTGCAATGACAAACATAATCCTTTCTGCTAGACAACGTACGCAGTGATTTGTACCGATTTGTACCGAAGCCAATAACCAATAACCAATGTCTACGAGACGTGTGCACATACCGGCCACGTGATGTGATTAAATGATGTGCGGTTGGTTATTCATATACATGCATGGTATATTGGAACATATATGTTAGTGATATTCGAATTCGAATTCGAGCTACATGCCCTGTTGATCGATGCCATTAGTAAACTAAATACGACAAATTAAATTCGCACCGTATTAATAAATAAACGAATGGCAGGCGGGCGGACAGACAGACACATACACACACACATACACACACATACACACACACACACACACACACACACACACACATATATACATGCATACATAGATAGATAAAAAAGATAGACAACTTGATAGATGGATGGATGGATGGATGGATGGATGGATGGATGGATGGATGGATGGATGGATAGATAGATAAATTTTAAACATTTTAAAAAGATTTTAAAAAATAAAATAAAATAAAATAAATACTAAAGCTGCATTAGTAATTACCCTAGTCAATGGATCTCTAAATTAAAGCATGATAAGACAACGCAAGCGAGAATAAATAGGAAATGGAATATGGATGAGTCATTATGCATAATAACAGTTGATGATAGGCCAAATAATATAAAACATTGGATACAAATAAAATGTGTACCGTTTACACCATGTTACTATGCTTGAAATCGATTATACTATTTCCCCAAGATAGAATTCTTTACATTTGTGTTAAATTTGCAAGAGTCATAAATTAATAATATTTGTGTTTCCGTTATGACGGCCTGAACTTGAAAATAGTTGAAATCACACACAAAATGTTAAGATTCTAATTGTCTATATATATATTATTATAGCACAGCACAATCGCTAGCCTTTATCAACAATAGATGTGTACCGTTCAGCTCAACTAACTTATCGTATTCAGAGATCTCTATGTATACTCAACACATTTAATTAAGGGCCAGTAGCCTTTTTGAACATATAAATTTAGATCTATAGAATTTTAACAACGAAGAATTTCCAAACGTCTACAGGCTCCGGGTACTCCAGGTGCTCCAGGTTAGGCCGATCTGTTATATCTGTCAGTTCCGACATTATACAGTTTGAGACCCCCGTCGGGTTATTTTTGGCCTTCCATTTTTTTCTTCTCCCTGGTGGTGTCCATCTGAGGGCATCCTCGCACCACAGCGGTATTTAATTCCGTTCAGGACTCTTAACTTGGCTCGCAGACTTTGATGGCGGAAAACTCGACTTATTTCCGACTTTCACAGCAAATATTCCCAATTCATTGCAGTGACATGATCATTTGAATTAGTGTTGGGAATCGATTGGGATTTCATAATTGATCATCGGTTACTACCGGATGGACCCAACCGATCGATCATCGGTTACATAATCGGTTATATTAGGTCTAGCATAAATGAAATAGTAAATAGTTAATGTTTTTAAAGCATGTGTTGCATGTCCTGGTGCATTATTTGAACCCCAGTTGTATCTTTATTCCCTGCTTATTTATCCATATATGTTTAATATTCATTAAAGCACAAGACTGTCATTCCTTGGAATGAAGTTTGCCTAAATATAACCACTACATAGATCTATCTTGCTTCATTTTACCAAACAATCGCTGTATTCGCTTTATTAATTGAAAGAATACATGCCATCCATTCTTAAAACTGTGTCTAACATGATTAATACCCCACAAAACGTATTCAACTGATGAAGTGTGCTATGATTGTAAACTGAATAATACTGGCAAATATATTTCGCTCACGTTTATAACTGCACTTCTCATTTGTATGGTCTTCATACTTTGGAGAGCTAAAGTACTTCCAACCAATGGGCATCCAATTAATGTATCAGGCGCATCATCAATGTTGAGAAATCCCTAACCGGGTCAGTAGCCGGACATCGGAGCCGCCATGTTCAGTAATGTTGGATCAGCTTGTCGCCTGAGAACCAGCTTATTGTAACTCCCACTACAACGGTTTTGGGAAAATGGCGATTGATGTTTTGCATATCCTTATTTATAAACGTTTGTGGTTTACAGCTGTAAAATGTTGCACGTACATGATTTAAAACATACATAATTTATACAAACAAAAAATAAAAAATAAATCCTGTTAGTTTTCGTATTTTGGAGATAGAACGTTTTTCTAAAACTGAAGCACTAAAATTTGAGTTCCTTAATGTGTTATGTCCATAACTCTTCATTAATCACATCATTTTGTTAAAATAGCATTTGGAGGCATTTGGAGGTAGAACAGTCTGGTCTTAAGTTGTATCATGTCAGATTCTACTATTTAATAATGTAATTATATTCAAGATTGTGAACAAATTAAGTCCCAAGAAGAATCTATAAAATAGGTCCCAAAAATCTGATATCTCGTATAAATATAATTATAAAAATCCATTGTGGTATTTCACTAGTGAACATATGTATATTAATAATATTAATATTAATAATAATAATAATAATAATAATAATAATAATAATAATAATAATAATAATAAGTCAATTTGTAATGCGCCAAATTCCATTCACTCAGTGATTGCTTATAGCGCTACAAAACAACGTCATTGATAGTGTTTTGTGAATAGATAGGTTTTGAGGCCTGATTTGAAAGCTGAACGTGATGGAGATAATTTTAGCTGTAGAGATAGCGGATTCCACAGAGAGGCAACAGTGAATTTAAAAGATCTTTGTCCAAATGATTTCAGCTTTGGTACATGGGTAGCAAGTTTCAGCTTGTCGTTTGAGCGCATGTTCCTGGCTGAAGAATACTTCACTTATTGCACTCCCACAGTCACCGCTGTCTAAACTTGCACTCGTTGGAACCAAGATAATATGCCGGTATTGACAACAGAGTGCCGGTATTGACAACAGAGTGCCGGTATTGACAACAGACAACAGAGTGCCGGTATTGACAACAGAGTGCCGGTATTGACAACAGAGTGCCGGTATTGACAGAGTGCCGGTTTACTCAGTTTGTTATCATGTTCCGTTGGACTTGGTTCAACATCATTATAATGCGGCTAAACGTTCGATGCACGTATGCTTTTCCATGATAATGGTACTAGCAGTCTAGCACTATGTGCTATTAATATGTTTTTTAAACCAGCATTCCTTAGTTAAACTTAGTTGTAACTTGAAAAGAACGTAATTCGTTATATAGACCTTCTGAATCAATGTAATGCATATAGTAAATTGAGGTATGCAATCAGATCTATAGGTTGTATGATCAAAATAATGGAGCAAGTATTGAAATTGATCAAGTTTACACAGTTCGTATTCATTTGCTATTATATTATACACGAAATACTATATTCCATCTAGCAATTAAATAAACTTTGTGAAGCGGAAGTAAAATATTGACTGTTCCAAAATGAAAGGCATAGTTGATGTATTTTCGTTTATGACTTAAGACTTTATCGACCGACATGATATATATATATATATATATATATATATATATAAAATTTACATGTGTGTGTGTGTGTGTGTGTGTGTGTGTGTGTGTGTGTGTGTGTGTGTGTGTTCATTAATCAGCGGGAAAGTCGCACAAGTGACAACATTTCTTCACAAGGTGGGGTTGAAGTCAGTATCAGGTGTGACAGCCACGGGCTTGGATAACTGCTGTGCACCGTCTACTCATTGACTGTATAAGTCTGTATTCGAGTCTGTGGTATTCTTGCCCATTCATTCTGCAATGTCTGACGAAATTGCTCAATTGGGTTCAAATCTAGCGACTTGGATGGCCATGACAGCACATTAATGTTCTGTTCTGGTTCCCTAGAAAATCCATTATCACACGTGCAGTACGAGGCCTGGCATCCTGCTGGAACACATCTCTCTGAAGGTCAACAACTGGAAGAAGTCACTGGATTGTTAACTGTCTGAAGATGTCGGCAATTTTTCGACGAAACGTCGTAATTATTTTAAAACAGACATTCTATAGTATAATGTACATAGACATTTTTTTTTATCTGTCTGGAAGGTGACGTTGGAGAATTTCATCTCGGTAGCGTATAGCGGCAAGATTTATTTGTACGTGCACCATATTTGTTCTACGGACGTAGGATATGGCAGCACACATCATGACCCTACCCGCACTAAATCTATCAACTTTAATGGCGTAATTTCGGGCGAAACGTTAGTTTCTACGCCTGTATTACACGCGTTCTTCCATTTCTTCTGTGTAACAGAAAACGTGACTCGTTGGAAAACCGAACCCGTCGCCAATTTCTCAGATTGCAGTTTTGAAGGTTGGCACACCATCGAACACGTAATTCGATGCTGACGTCTCAATGTGGGACCGACATATATATATATGTCATTTCTGGTCGTACGTATTCCGTACCGACGAACTCAGTTGCGTACTGTCTGCGCAGACACGCTTCGTAGACCAGGTACATTACCAAGTTCAAGTTCAAGTTCTTTTATTACACTTTACCACCCACGGTGGTACCGGAAAATACAATAATACAAACATACATATACAAATCACATACAACGTGTTCAAAACGGCAAAATATTTGGCCACTTACTAAATTTAGTTTCTGTTGCTGTTACAGTCCGATGACGTAGGTGGAATACCCGGATGTACCTATACAGGTGCAATGGAGATACGTGGTCGATCTTTTGTCGATCCATATTGTTGATATTGTTCTCAAAGCCGTAATTCGTCGCGTATGGGTGAACAATTCCCGCTGTGACGTAAAACAATGAATCACTCACTCACTCACTCAAAGCCGTAAAATTATTCTTTGGTGGACGTTTTAATGACGGTCAACTGCTGACTGAGACTGGTCACCGGCCACCAAATGACCGATAGCAATGTTTTGAGATTCTTGATCCAGTCTTGGTATATCGAAATGTGCTCATAGCTCAAACAACTTTGAATGTTTCACTACCCAATAAAACCACTCGGCAATTTCCCGATTTTCATGTGCATATAGTGTTTGCAGTTTTCCCCCCACGAAATCTGCAGGCCGGTTATTAAAGCCCAGACATGGGGTGCCTTTGGTCAATGAGTCTAAGAAAACATTAACATTTGAGAAACAAAATACTACTTCAACCTACTCCGTCAAATTAACTGATAATTTGAAAGTGGAAATGCAATCTAATAAAAATCAGATATCGTTTGGCTTCTTAACCATTTTGACATTAGCGGATGTCCAAATATCGGTATCGGATCTGATTTTAATAGGACTGGTAGTGGATGTCCATTGTGAATGAATGGGTATGAATATGTAAACCCGTAAACCATGTGTATACGTTTTGGTTTTTTTTATTGGTTTTTTTAATTGGGGTTTTAAGTCGCTTTCAAGATTTTTTCACTTACATCACGACTTGTCAGTTTAGGGCAGGATGAAACCCGCAACATCCGTAGCGCTGAATGTTGCAGTAAACCTGCGAGCA
>JAUTBT010047104.1:0-16379 GCA_032361225.1 Lepetodrilus schrolli | reverse complement strand
CCTGCCCTAAACTGACAAGTCGTGATATAAGTGAAAGAATCTTGAAAGCGACTTAAAACCCCAATCAAAAAAAATAATAAATAAATAAAAATGTTTGGGACCCTATAAAGTGTGTGTTGATTGTTTTACAGCCATCGCACAGTGACAAGGCTTCTCATTCTGAGGTGAAGAAGTACATGACAGAGCTGACCAGAGCAAGGAAAGACCTCAAGAGTAGGCATTTCTATCGTCAAATATTATCATTCAATATTTCCGTACTCATGGATGTAGTTCTTAGTCTACAAAACTGATTTAATGCATTTCTAATGTGTTTGTTGTTGTGATTCTTTATATTGTTATTATATATTTTTTATTTGGGTTTAAAGCCACTTTCTAGATTCTTTCCCTTGTATCACGGCTTGTTAGGGTCTCTTTTTAGATTTACTACTGTCATATGTCTTCTTTGTACCATCTCGTAATGAGAACTTCATGAAAGGGTATCCACTGAAACAAAGTTGGTTTATCCAACATGAATGTCACAAAGATGAATGTCACAACGATACTTCATGGACAAAGAACATAACATATTTAATCTGATTTTTTTATATTGTTCACTATACATTATTCTTTTTTCATTGTTCTGTGTAGGGTTAAAAGAGGAAGCTGAGATGGCGAGTCGCAGTCGCCATGGTAGCGGAGCCTCGTCATCGGGGGAACGAGGGGAGGTAATCCATAACATCCCTCCCACCATTGAGGAGACGCTGGACATCATCCTGAAGAACCTGCAGGAGAAACGCCGAGAAGGCCGACGTCCCAGAGAGATCTCGGTGAGATACAGACTTGCAGACCTACATCTCGCTCATGTCTCGGTCGTATACATCCATCACTGCGTAAATATCTTCACAAAAAGGAGAGAAGATAATCAAAACCCATCACTATGTCTGCAAATTTAGAAAGCAGTCCCTGCTGTGATGTCAAACAATAACTCACTCACTTAGAAAGCTGTAGCTATTAATTTAATGTGACCCTTTTCCTCATTTTCAAACCTACCTCGCACCTGTGTTTCAGTCATATCCATCCATGCATACACATTGATGTCAAATCGTACAACTTCCTTAGTCTTCTCATAGAGGAGATTATCAAAATATTTGTTTCGTGCGGTTTACTTTTCCAATATTGAAATGATGTCCTTCAGTGTTCGAATTAAGTGTTCTGCAATAGTAAAATTAGTTATGGGACCCCCTGCAAATTACAGATTTGACCACCATAAACATTGGGTCTATGGAGAAGGACCACATTAATATTTTCTGAATTTCTAAAACTGTCCTTGTTTTCTCCACAGATGATGAGTTATGAGCATGTCCTAGAAGAGAAGCTGGCTGTACAGAAGGCCTTGCTCCACTTTGAGAGTATTCACGGACGTCCAGTAAGTCAGATCATTTCGTCCTCTTGTGACAACACACCAACATTTATGCATCGTTTCTGCAATACTAGTCAAAATGCCACAGTAAAACTGTAAATCAATAAAAGTGTAATTTTTAACCCAGTGATGAAGTGCATAAATCTGACAATGACCTACTAGCAGATGACTTTCATTTTCTAAGTTGACTCTGAGAAACAGCAATATAGTTCTATTAGATCTATACTCATCTGAATATCTGTACTTTTTAGATACTTCTTATTTATTACTGTGATGATAAGTGTGTTGCACTAATGAAATGTTGTTTACTATGCCATGCTATTCCATGCAGAGCATGTTATGACCAGCTGTACCATGCTATTTGCTGTTTATATTTCAGAGTACCAAGGGTGAGAAAGATCTGATGCGTCCACTGTATGACCGATACAGATCAATAAAGAGGCTGCTCGCCAAACCCACATCAGTAAGGATTACATCATTTACATATACTGCCTCTGTGATTTCCAGTCATCAAGTGTTTGTGTATGAGTGAAATTTCCCCCCCCCGTGACGTAAAGCACTATATCAATCAAAATCATGTTCTCAACTAAAATGGTGGTGGTTCAATTTGGAAATTTTGCATAACATAATTTGATTGGTATTGGTTGTCTTCTGCCATGCTCCTTCTCGTCTTTATGTGCATGAACCTTGAAGGTTAATGAGTCCGTGTGCTTGGACTTTGTGGCGTGGCGGCACTAGGTATGATAATTGTAGGTGCATACAGTCACTGTATGCCATCTACTTTCAGCCACGCAATACCATTGACCTAGAGACGGTACCTGAAGACCAGCCCATGCAGATCACTATGGGGACCACTGCCACTTCCAAGTTTGTAAGTAGCATTGTGGAGAGCATTCATATGTAATCGTTCTTCAAGCAAGGTCTGCTTGTGTCAGTTTTTATGCTAACAATACTCCAGAATCGGTTATCGCCGTTAATTCGGGTGAAAACTGAATAACAATAAAGATGAATTTTACTACTTACTTATTTGTTCATTTATTTTGGGTATTCAATATGTATGGAATATTTCATATCTCATGGTCAATGATTTCTAATCTGCCTGCTATTTTAGAGGAATGTTATCCGTGTGCCGACTGCCAATATTGACATAGATGGCCTGGGAACAATGGAGTTTGCCGTCACCCGAGACTTCTCTATCCTGCGTGAAAATGATCAACTGGATGGCTTCAACAAGAACAAGTCTCCCGGAAAGAAGAAAGTTGACTCCGACGACGAGGACGATCTACAGTCACCGGAATTCAACGTCAACGACTTGTCAATGTAAGCAACAACTTGTCAATGTAAGCAACAACTTGACTTGTCAATGTATGCAACAACTTGTCAGTATAAACAATGACTTGTCAATGTAAGCAACAACTTGTCAGTATAAGCAACACCTTGTCAGTATAAGCAATGACTTGTCAATGTAAGCAACACCTTGCCAATGTAAGCAACAACTTGTCAATGTAAGCAACACCTTGTCAATGTAAGCAAAAACTTGTCACTGTAAGCAACAACTTGTCAGTATAAGCAATGTAAGCAAGAACATATCAATGTAAGCACCAGCAACTTTTATGAGAGACGTTAGGAATTGAAGATGAGTGTTTATGTGCATCACAAACGAGAACTAACTAACAGTTGTTGTTTTGACAGACCCGAGCTACAAGACGAGCTCCACAAGGCCAAGGCTGACAAGAAGCGGGTCAGGAAAGTTCTGCGCATTTACGAAGAGGACTTCCTGTTGCAGCAGGGGAGGTAAGCAAAAGTCAAATTGTCTTTTAATTGTAATTTTTTTAATGCTGGTTTGCTATAAAAATTATAAAAAATTCAATAGAATTAATATTCTAACTTGTTCAGCCAGTATAATGAATAAGATCAACTTTTGATTCCATTATTATAATTCCCACCAGTTGATGATATATTGAGGACAATTTGTAATTGAGGACAGGTTTGTTGTGTGTTTTAAGGACACTATAGTGTGTTGTGAGATTGCAAGTATAGTGTGCTGTCAGACTGCAGCTATAGTGTGTTGTGTTTTGTCACAGACGGGTCCAGAAAGAAGACAGGAGTCCCATGCAGAGTGAATACAACCAGTACAAGGTGAGTTGTGTGTGACGTACATTGTGTCCTGTAGTGATGAATGCTTCTAGCATTACTCATGACTCTCCGGTACCAGTACTACTGAATAATCGTCATGTATTGGTGAATGATTCCCGATACGACATAAAAACAATAACTCACTCACTACTGAAGAACAGTACCCTGGATAATGCAATGGCACCTGTTGTGTAGTTGTCTAAGAAGTTAGTTTTGCATATCATAGACAGACAGACATTTATTCAGTAATAAGGCCTTAGCCAAAAATACATATACATAGTTTTGTGCCTGATTGGTTACATTGCACATAAATTCCTACAACAATACAACAATTTGAATCAAATGTCATAACTTGGAAATTTTGCTCTTCGTTTCAGCAAATCAAAGCCAAGTTACGACTGCTAGAAGCTCTCCTTTCCAAGCACCATCACATGTTCACAGACCGAGTATAACACAGCAACATAGATTTATAGACAACTAGCTGACATGTACATTGCTTCAGTGGCTGGACAACAGCAAACTTTGTACTTTGTTCAGTCAGAGTGAACGTCGCATGATCTGGACTGACTGATTATGTGTTTGCTATGAAAGTGTTGAAAAGCAGGGCAGAATTGGTGGACAGAGAGCTATTTTAGTAGCCTGGAACTTGTTTTATCAGCATGTTGCTATTTGAATTTATGACCCTGGTATTCAGCTGATATTGTCTTCTGACTGATGCCAATGTGTAATGGGTCCCTTGCTTTGTTTCGAATCACATATGTACAGATCTTCTATTGATTATTTCTGCAATATCCTTTGTTATAAGAGTAATCTCAGATGACACGTCTAGCCATTTCAGGTTGCTGTTCTTTCAAATGAGGTATGAATGGTCCCAATCGTGCCATAATGTGAAAGTAGTCATTGATGTTCCATATTGAAAGTAACTAGTGACATATTTTACAAATTTGTCTTGATGTCTACATAATGGTCAATATTTTGTTAGGTGACTCTATATGTAGATCATGAGTCACCTTTACACGTATTATTAATTTGATAACTTTTGTACATGTATTTTATATATTTTGTGGGTTCAAGAATGTTCATGTTCAAATGTCTTAACACTGTAACCGTGTCTATTTAAATTTCCCGCCTCATTGAAGGCCACACCTCAATCACCTCAACCCTATAAAAATTATCATAATTTTTCTTTGAGTACTGTTCCTGTGGTGTGAGGAATACTCTTGGAACTGTGGAATGTTGACTACAGAGCTTTATGGAATTAACTAACCTCTATCTAGTTAAGGTCAAGGTCACAGGAGGAAGTTATTCCATAAAATTAATTGAGATAATTTCTGGTTAGAATGTACTCTCTTAGTCTGATTCAGTTACTACCAAAGATGTTGATGGAGCAAAAACCTGCTCAGGTATTACACCACTGAGTGATGTACACCAATTCTAGTTCAGTCAGTGATATTTAATATTTATTGAATTCTAGTGAACTTAAAACCCATTTATAAACTATAGTTAAGTTATTTTTTCACTTCTGTGTTTTAGAATCCACTGTTACTGTAGTGTAAATATTTGTTGATACTAAAGACTGAGAGCAGGTTGTGATGTTAATATATGTACTACTCCGTTTGAGATGGGAGGCCCGAGTGAATGTAGCTATATGTATATACATGTATGTATATATAGTTGACTTACGGAATTAGGGCAGTTTTACAGAGATTGCGTTGTATCATAATTTATACTGATGTACCAAGTGTCCTTGAATTTTTTTTATTGATACAAGAATGTTGAGAACTGAATGTACATATTTATGGCAGAGTACTTTGTAGCGACAGATCCACAATGGATTAGAGTTGTATCAACTTGCCAACTTATGGCAGAGTTCTTTGATTTTATTTTAAAAGTATTAATTATAATATTTTTTACTGTGGATACTATCATCCATTCTTCTTGAGTCTGTCATCACGTATGGGCGAAAGATTCCTTCTGTGATGTAAAACTTACTTCATGAGTCTGTGTTCACTTACACTAAGAAAACTCAGTGATAAGTAAAACATGTTGTGCTTCAATAATATCCAAAAAAAGGTAACCGCAAATGTTGCGATGGTACAGCTGCGGTTTCATGCCAGAGGTCGGACAGTTTGGAACAACTTGACATTGCTTCGTGTAGATGGGCCATACAGTTTGTTTGTAGAAATAGTATTTGACTGCTAGTCAGCTTGTTGTGTTTTATTGCATTATTTAGTACAGTATATTTCCAGTTTATTATTTGAACATGTTCATGTGATGTGCATCTTTTGTGTATTTGTATTTTAGTAAGATAAATAGTTCACATTCCTAAACTGCACATACAGTTTTAAAATATTTTTAGACCACAAAATTATTATTCTTTCTTCACCCTCCTCTTGATAATGCCTTATCTCAGTAGGTGTTGTATTTTATACTTTGTTAGATTTTGCACCATTTTATTATTTTTTTAAAACAGATACACCTTTTAATTGTCCAAGTATGATTTTTACTATTTGTTTTTTTCTTGCTTATTTTTACTTCTTGATTACCATAAAATTTAATTAACCATTTTACTATCATTTTACTGGTTACTGTGAATCAAAACCAAGATATGACTTTGACTTGTTGGTAATGTGTATTTAACATATGTGATTTAAAAAAACATTACTATACATTGTCAACACTTGTTGAAGATTGAATTGTTAGTCATTGCACGAGATGGTAAATATGCATAAAAACATCTCACTCATGATAAGTCTATATGCAAAATTCAGAGTCTATGCACATAAACAAAACAGTTTTCTAAGGCAATTCTGCCATTATTAATTACAATACCAGTACTAATGATTAAACTAGATAGAAAGCTTTGGGAAATAAGTAATAGTTATGTACTTGTATTTGATGGCCACAAATATTGAATGATGTACATGAATTTAAATTGATCATAAGAATATCATCATGCTATATATAATTTTTAATATGTTTATTTGGATTGAGTTGCTTGTAGTATAATGTAATACTAAACCCTTTAGAATTGGTTACTTTGTCGTAAATACATGAAATACATCCATAATTGAGAGGTAATGGCTCCATGCCTGTCAGTAGATGTGTGCACTATTTTAATCCCTCTAATCAACCACCTCCAATTTTACCATCCCCAATATCATTCATAATTTTATATTATTACAGGATGATTTTTATTTATCAAGACTGACACCATTAGACTTTCTTTCTTTTTTTTTTAATCAAGGATAGATATATCAAATTTCAAAGTGCACTTGTTGACTGTACATATGTGTATACCGTTAATGTTTGATTCCCCAAGTATTATGTGATATACATATAGACATGATGGGCAGCTACACATGTGTGTCATTGAGCAAGACTGCTATTTTTAATGCTGGAAACCTCTCGAATTTATTTTTGTGAATTTAAGTTCACTTGTTTTTTGGCCATTACCATATATCAAATATATTTTGAATAAATGTGAGGAATTCATTTATGGACAGAGTTCACAGTTTCTGAGGAACAGTATGGAAGGAATTCAAATCAGGGATTTGTAGTCAGTGTTATTGCATAAGTATTAATGTTTTTACTGAAAAATTAAATAGCAGTTTGAGTGTTGCACATTTTTCATTTTTAACATTCAGTGTATACTAGCATGATGTTATCATCGCTGTAGTCCATGTACACACAGATTTATATGGGAATGAGACATTTGAAGATCAAATTGTTATGGTTTGAGGGGAAATACTAAATGCGAAAACTTTGTTACCGAGCAGATTTTGCTGATTAACTCTCTCCATGCTGACGGCAACTGGAGATGCCCTAAAGAGCGGTCCCTATGCCTAATCCAGCAAGGAGAGGGTTAATATACATTGATATGCACATGGTATTTATTTGATCACATCTGGTTATTTCCTAGATAATATTGTTTGTGTTTTGAATTGATAACTTTGCAATAACTATGGATAAGTATTAAATGTTTATAAATACTTTGTGTGCACATATGTCTAAATTGAAATCATTTGAACGATTGAGGATTTAATGTTTGAGAATTAGGTTTTGATTTTTAGGAGATGTTGAACCATAGAAATTCACATTATATAAAAATATGTGCGAAGCAGAAGAGTTATATTGTATAACTAGTACGTGTATATTGATTGACTAGCTTACAGTGTGTTAATTTAATAGCTTTTATTCACTAGTTCTTATAGGACAGTAAATAACAGTATGTATATTTTTTTATCCTAAGGGTAAGAAATATATCTGCAATATATTTGTATCGAAATGGATACCTATTATCCATGCATTTGTATATTATGAATGCAGAAGTGTGTGTATAGACAGCAAGTTTAAGAAAGCCCATATCTATGTATACAGCGATACAGTGCTGTATATTGTCTGTACATAAGGGACTTTGTGGAAACTCATATTTTCATAGAATGCATTACAGTGAACCAATAATTGTTGATTTTGAATAATTTAATTTGGCCATCATTAAATGTGTTCAATTGAATCATACTTTGTTTTGTTTTTGTGCAATAGTTGTGCTACCCCTTTTATGCTGCCACTTCCACACATTCATTGCACAAAGTCATGGCTCACCAGACATCTATTGCTGAACATCCAGTATATTGTTGGATACCACCATACCATACAATGGCCCTGGAGAAAGCTCAACAGCCTTAATTGAACTGAGTGCATTCTTGCCGAATTGCTTGGAACATTGCAATTCCAAACTGAAATATCATACATTACAAGTTGTTTATACAGGTGTGGTAAGCTTGTTTAAAGTTCAGTGCAACATACTACCCTAAGACAAGCCTGGAAAGTTATTTATGCAAAGTGGAGCAGTGGTAACCACTATATAGCAGGACCAAATAATTGATAATGATTAAGTTTGTGACAATGAAACATATACCAGATAATTTCAACACAATTTTACACTTCCTGACCTGCTGACATGCTTACTTTTTTCATTATCAGATTATACCACTTTATTGTGCAGTTTTATCTATAGTCAAGAATGTGAGGGTAACCCATCCCACTCCCATTCAACTTATTATGATTCTCCTATTATGTATTACAATATCATTTAATTCCTTCATTTAGAACATTAAATTGAATATAGATAAAAAAAAATTATTCTTTTATTTTAAAACAATTAATAGGATATTAAAAGCTGAATTTTGGTTGTTTCATTACCCACAGTGACACTGCAGTGATGTTAAGTAGTGCCTTACATTTTAGCGGTGTTTAACTAGATTAGGATTATCTCCCTTAGTAAATAAGTACACACTGAAGAGTTCTGGCGGGAGTTGAAAACCATCTATCAATGTGTCACTAAAAAGAACGTGTTATTGTTGGTTTTTGGGTTTGTTCTGGTAGCCACAATGATTTATACAACTAATCCCAACCTAGACAGTGTTGGCAAACTACTGTCAGAACCGACAGACACCGAGAGTAGTTCCTTTGAAAGACCGCCGACGAAAATTGATGACCACAGTGATCGGTTTCGGATCAAAAATAGGGATTTCGCTCGGCAGTATGCGCATCTGTATGCTGAGAGGTTATGGGCCATGAGGCCCAAACTAGAAGAAGCAGCTAAAATGAAATGGGGTATGACGTGATGAGGCAGAATAAACATGCTAAACAGAACACGAAAATATCTTGGCCCTGTTTATGGCCGGGTAGCGACGCGAACTCCGACGGCAGACAACCCGACAACAAATCTCAAAATTCTCCTCGAAATGCACATGTCATCAATCAAATGGACCTCCGTAGATAGATAAGACATTGCTTTGTTTAAATCCGCTGTCATTTTTTACGTACCTTATCGGAATAATTCACTAGCACCTTTCAAACTCGTTTTATCCATCGTATCCTACGCCGGTGTTGCCGCATGCGTGTTCATTAATGCAGGTTGATGTGAAAAGTGGAAGTCGAAAACGAAATAGTTTAAACATTGTCACCGTGATTACTGCTTACTGCCGGAAATGTTTATTATAGTTTAAACTACTGTAATATATATATGTGTGTAGATCCATATCTTATTATCTTAGACATTCTATTAAAGTCGTTCTTTATTCAACTGACAATTGTAAAGTTTTAGTCAAGATCTTGCACCTTGCGATGGGGAACTGCAGCATTTTAAATTTTACATCAGCTGGGAACCAGCCTAGTTTAAGAGCTCTGTACACTGATTGTAGGAAGCATGTGAAAGATCGGTGAATGAAGTAAAATGTCATTTAACTTGATTTATTTGGTTGTAAAATTGAAGTAAAGATGTTTGTGGAATCCTGAAATACATTGTTCAACTGAGATTCAGCCTAATTTAGTAATAAAAGTGAAGGGGGCAGTGATCTCCACCTTTGCTGATTTCTTGAAACCAACTTAATTAGTCACTAAAATGACAAAGTCTGAGTTTTTTAAATGAGCATTTCTTGAAAGAAAAAGAAAAACTGAGTTACAATTGTTAACCTAAAACTACATCTCTAAGGGGAAAAAAACTATGTTACAAACTTAATTATGCACTGCTGTTATGCACTACATCAGTGCATCGTGATGCAAAGTTTGACGATTCACGTATCGTATCGCAAGGCTAACGTATCGATACACAATGATACAGATGTATTTTATTCATGGAAATATCAGGCTGTTCCATCAGCTGTCCACCATAACTTCGGATTTTCCAAATCGTACCGTATCATAAGAAAATGTATGGTTGCAGGCCTACTGAGTACTACATTTTTTTGGCAGAAATCCGAACTATGTGAGCTGCAAAACGTAAATCACTATTCTTATAGATATTGCTTTCGATAAAACTAGCTTGATATTCTTCTATTCTTCCCTGCTGACCATAAACCCTGACTATACCAAAGTAAAAATTAGCTTATTTTAAGCAGTGAAAGCTGGAGGAATCTCGAGCTATCAATATTTAAAACAAGCTGAAAAAAAATAGCTGACGGCTTCGAAATCCAATCAGCAGGGTTTTCTTAACACAATTACCATCGTATGTAAACTACGGTCGTAGAGTTCCATTTCATGAATTGCTGACATATGGAAATGATAAAACATTGTCAAATAGTCTAGGTCATCGACAATATGATTGGGTTTTTTTAAAACTATAAAAACATTTACATTGAGGCCTGTTCCTTACGCTTAACATTAGAATTTCAATACAATTGTCAATAGATCGCGTGCAGCTCGCTTCGAATCATGTCTTTCATGCTACAATTCTTTTTTGACTCATTTATTTCATAATTGATAATTCCTCGTCGCGTATGGGTGAAAGATTCCCGCTGTGACGTAAAACAATAATTCACTCACTCACTTGTGAAGCTAGTAATTTTGTTTTATATTTATATTTATGGCTCTGCCGTGTTTTCTTTTAGATCTTACGGGGGAAATGTGGTACTGAATCATAAAGGTGTTCCCTGAATTGATATATATTCTTAACAATTAATTTGAGAAGCTGCATTTTAACATATTTCATATGGGAATTTATCTTAATATCTTAATTTTCCGAATCCCATTCATATCACACACAAAAATACCATATTGGATAAATAAACTAAAAAATATATGCTCACGTATTTCTTGATATTCTATGACTAATATGTTAGAAATAATGTTTATATATGGTCTACAGATGACGAAGCATTTCGGATAAGCTTCACTCTGTCCAATGGGATTCGTATCTTTCTGGCCAAGCAGCGCATAATAAAGGAATTGCCTCACGGCCACAAAGCAGGAAAAAATGGGTCGCACGAGAAGCAGCTAGCACACGGCGACAAGAATGAGGAGTTGACGTACTGGAAGGCCACCATTGGAGACACGTCGGCATCCAATGAGAACCCATGGGCATCCGTGGAGACGACGTCATAGAACCATGACTAAAACACAGTTTCCGGTTCTCGGAATCATTAGTAATGTAGGCCCTATAGCTAGTATGAGCATATTGAAAACTGCCGCGTGAACGCAAGCTATAGCATACCTGCCAAAGAAAACTGACATAGCTAGCGTAAAACATTTATAGGTCTATATACTATTTTAAACTATTACTTTACTATCCTATAGTCACAGTCACTGAAAAAAAAAGCGAATTCTGGCTGCATCAATGACCATAGATCTAGGTCATGCTTAAACGAAACATAAGGCTCGTTCACACGGGTCGATCAGTTGTACGACGAGTCTAGTTCGATTGATCGTACGAGTATAACTTGTTCTAGTCCTGCGATCTCGGGTCGTTGCAACCCGTCGATTGGAATTGTGAATCGCATCGCATGTACACTGACACGGTGCGATTCGACGCATCGTTACATCCGACAAACCCGTGTGAGTTCACCTTACAGAATCTGTAACTGTGGTCATACACGCATCTCGATGGACAAATATTATTATGTCAGCAATTCTCTTTCATCAAGTAAGCTCCTGCAATTTATATCATAGAATTGCTGAGGTCATGGTGTTGGTTCATTGAACATTAAAGTCTACGATTATATGATGTCGCGGATTCTATGAAGCTAGATCAATGCAGAACTTGCATTTTCAGTAGCGAAGAGTTCCAACATACGGGTTTTACGTTACTGATGTCAGTTTTCTTTGGCATACATGTAGGAGGTATGGCAACCTACATACTCGTTGATTCATGCAGATCGACAGTCTTTTATTGTCTTCTTATTATATTATTGTAGGCCTATATATTGTATACTTGTTTTGTTAGTATGTTTAGGTATGGGTTGATACGGATATAGGTATTGGAGGTAACTGATAGCTATTCCCGTATTTACTCACTTGAAGGTAATAGATAAAACACGTACGGATGCCTGGTTCACGTTCACGTTCCACGAAACAATCGTAGCACTACGAGAGTCATAACATTATAAATATGTATTGTCGAGTTGCGACACTCTAGCGCTACGATTGTTCTGTGGAAAGTGATCCTGGACATTGTACATCGAATCTTCTAAGGAATATGGACTGGTTAGGGCATATAATCAGTATATTTATCTTCTGTGGAATAAATATTATTCATATTCGTATGTTAACGCCTCTTTATTTGTGTTAAAGTTCGTGGTAAGACGAAGACTCGCGGATACAGCTACTATGTCCACTACAGTTATACCTGTATACTCAAAAGAAATAAAACAAGGGCTGTCAGATATTTTGTGGTGAAGCTTTCTGCCAAATTTCGTACCTAGGCTTAGAGCAATCTGGTGCCATTATTCAATTAATATATGTCTGCAAGTTCTTGAAGAGTATCTGCCACTTGGAACCTTCTGTAAACGTTTGGAAATGTTTCGTTGTAAAAAAATAATATAGAAATACTTGCCCAGAGGCCACAGATATCCTCTGATACAACGTGGCCATGGTCGCTGTATCGATAATACTAAATTTAGTATACGTTATATAAAGTCTCAAACAACACGTTTTGGCAATAGTTGTACATATCAGCTGGTAACTATTAGAAATTACACGATTCATTCAAGATACAATCAAACATATCTAATTTATTTTTTGAAGATTCTTAGCACTAACAGTAGGTAATGCTACCGTCTATGTTCAACTTCAAACGAGAATTCCTGTCTTATAATTTTTCTTGATGAAGTGATATTATTCACGTGTATTTTCTATTTTACACGTCAATGTGGGTAAGCCTGTCAAATATCACGTGACCAACAAAATTATGTGACGTATTATGCAGTGAATTCTCGCGTTTGAAGTTGAACGTGGGAAAAATAAAGGTCCCTGTTAATGCCAGACTTCCCATAACACTGCGTTTTTAGTGTTTATTGGTAAAAAAGTGTTCCGGTGTCGTGGATATACCATAAATGATGTATTTAACAGGTTATCAATGTAATCCCAATGGAGTTCGGTCTGGCCCCGAGATTACGAAAACGTTTTGAGTACGATTTTATCCTCAACTCAAAGTTTTGTTCACAAATCCCCATATAAAATTTGAGCTTGAGCACAAACTCGTACTCAAAATGTTTAGTAATCTCGGAGACAGATCAAGGTCTGTCCAATACTTCCTGAGGAGATTGTATAATTCATTTTTATCACTGTGAAGTTGCATTGTTAATCAAAACATTAAAGTCAGGTTTCGCTAAAATATACACGTCATATATATTAACCTAATTGTTGAACCATATGTAATTATTGCACAAATGGCCTGTCAATCAAATTGCTTCTCGAACCGGTTGGAATTATCAGCTGCCACCCATGTAGAAAGCGCACACGAGGGCGAGTCCATTTCACAACAGGGATCAGTATTACTTGTGTATGAACGATTAAAAGCATCCCTGGCTTCAGCGTGTAATATTTCCGCAATTGGTATCTGGCTAGATCCTCTGTACATCCCGAGGTGGGAGTGCAATATCCCAGGCGGTCGAGCCGTAGAAGACAAGAAATGACGATACGAAGGCATCATTGGAGAACCATTGGCCGTCTGCATATGCCTGCCAATAGACCCATGGGGATTGGTGCCGTGAACCCGCATGCTTCCCCCAAAAGATTGGTGTCCATAGATGCTGCCTGCACCCACGGGCAACAGAGACCCGGGCAGGGCGGAACTAACACTTGGGAACATCTTGGAGTGATCTGGATTGGAGTGCCGAGGAAACATCATCTGTTGAACAGGGAACCCCGGTGGCACGCCCGTGGTGATGTCTGCAGCGCCCATCATCTGTTGACGACCTCCGGGCACGTGAGGCACGGACAGATTTAGCGGCGCTGACGGACCTGTTGGGGACCTCCTTGTGCTGTAGGACAACTGGCTGTTGTTCCGACCTACAGGCATGGGTTCATACCTAATTTTAGGCGGCCTAGCAAGGGACTTCCACCCTTGAACCGTGTTCGGGGAAGACATGGTTATAGTCTTTTCTGCGTGTAGCACCTGTTGTCCCGACGGTCCAAACACAGGTAGTCGTGCTGGAGGTGGAAGAAATATAGCATCCAACGTGTTCCGGTTTAGCTCGGGAAGTTCCGTCACCTTTCGCAGTCCGTCTAAAATCGCTGCCACGGCGTTGTCGTTGACTAATCTACTGAAACATTCTGGCGTGTTGTCTCTGGGTGCTCTGAAAGTGGTTAACACGTCCTCTGGTATTTCATTATTAGTTTTGTTATTATTTCTAGCATCATGGTTCATATTTTCGGCTCCACCGTCATTTGTTCGCACATCTTCTGGCACTGTCTGATTAGCTGGACAGTATTCAGAAGCTACCACTGTATCAGATGTTGTAGGGGGTTGCGTTCCACCCTTTGCTTCACCGTCGACTTCTGATCGTTCTTCTGACACAATGTAGCCGCTCCTCGTGCAAGTCTTGGAGGTGACAGCCAGGAGGTTCTCTCCTTTCTCAAGCATGTCATCTCTGAACATGCACGAGTCCACCGTCTCCACAATCTCTCTGTACAGGCTGGTAAAGCTGCTGGTTTCTATCGGGTACCCAAGGACAGCGACACTGTCTCCGTATTCCATGTCCTGCAGGTCCTGCAACGCTCTGCTCAACTTCCGGGACCTGCATCCTTTGATGAACGCACAAGGTTTACCTCGGATCAACCTGAATAATATGATGTTTATTTAGCTTCCCTGCACAGTGCATGGCTAGGACAACTACTGGCATGCAACTACAAGATTATTCTCGTGAGTCATGGAAAAGAAACTGCACCGAAAACATATTAAATACGATCTACATTTGATACCCTTGATATTGCCATATATACAGCCCTATTATCAAAGGTACTATGATTAGGAGAGGAGTGGTTCATATTGCAACTTTATCCAGAGGTTATCGAAGTTCATTAAGTGGGAATTTCATTTTAACACCGATGGCTTTTTTAAAACCGATTTCGACCAATCAAATTCAATGAAATTTTAATATTGTGATGCAATTACTATTCACCCAGCTATACAATGTCTCACCTTGACACAAGGATGTGATAAGCCAACTTCCTGAAGTCCTTTTCGCGGCGTTTTCTACGGCAATATTCGTGCATCACGTGGTCCTTCAGCTTCTCCATCTTGAGGAAGAGCAGCTTCTTGTGGCTAAAGATTTTGCTGGTGAGTCCTCGGTTCTTGTGGGGCTTGTCTTTGGCCTCTGCCTCCAGGATCCCCTGCTTCACCTCCTCTATGAATTCCGCGTACTCTTTGCGTGATAGCACCTTCTGGAAGAAGTGCAGCCATTTGGTCAAGAGGTCTTTCTGCCGTCTAGTCTTCAAGTGCGTGAACAGTTCCAGACTAGACATTTCGTTGTCAAGCTTCGCCATAATACTTCCGGTCTTTCCCGACCTTTTTTCTGGAACATTGAGGAAAACATCGGTAATAGATTGGTTGGGATTCCCTTTTTTTCATATCCATGTAGATACCATGGACGTTTTTAATGCTCTCAGTGCTGCATGCATATGAGGTGGCCATTTCTGTCCTTTCCGCTGAGTGCTGAAGGTAAATGAGGTTGCCCATTCA
The DNA here is from genome assembly GCA_032361225.1 of Lepetodrilus schrolli. Lineage (NCBI taxonomy): Eukaryota > Metazoa > Mollusca > Gastropoda > Lepetellida > Lepetodrilidae > Lepetodrilus > Lepetodrilus schrolli. The sequence goes on along the minus strand of JAUTBT010047104.1, from coordinate 381 downwards.
CGAGCAAAAAAGAACTCATTGAATATTCACTCAAAATAATAGATAATGGTCACGGATGGCAATAAAAATGCACTGATCGATAAATAATTGCATAATGAGATGTGTCATTAAAATGTATGTATGAGGGAAGTTTAGTTTGCTCACAATTGTACTCCAACTTTTTCAGTCGAGACGGCGGGAAATTTAACGCCATATTTTGTAAACAGAAGATCAAAGCGCACCGATACGATGCAATTAGAAATCGTGCAAAACAATTGAGATGCATTTCCATCAATGAAGCGGTACACACTTCGTCTGCCCGCGGATTGTCTATCAGTGCCTCCATAACACAGCCCCTTCTTATCTAACCGACCTTGTAGAGGAATACAAGCCAACCAGAAC